>JAODUO010003463.1:0-33035 GCA_025642075.2 Ridgeia piscesae | reverse complement strand
GTTAATAAATATCCCATTTCCATGTAAACTGATTTTCCAAATTTCCCACATTTTGGATATAAATAAAGCGGGCAAAGGTTTTTTTTTTAAAAATTGGTAAAAATTTTGCATAAAAATTTTGGTGCTCCAATTTTTAAAATAAAAACAAAACGAATTTTGGTTTTGGAAACTTAATGCCCTTTATTCCCATCCCCTCCCTAAATATTTTCCTTTTCAATGAAATCATTGATATAAAAAATCATTCAAACCCTAACAGGGTAAATTTCATAAAGTAACAAGGTAACTGAAAAGTATTTTTATAGGTTGGACAAAAGGGTTAACCCCAGGCATTTGTAAAATTTGCCTTTAAAAATTACAAATAATTTTTAAAAAAAAAAAAAGGGGTTTTCAAAAAAAAAAGAACTGGCCCCAATTTTATATTCCGGGAAAGGGGAATTCAATTTTGGGCCCCGGCCCAAACTAAAACATCTTTTTGAAACTGAATAATTAAAAATTAATTACTTGTTATATTTTACGAAATTTTTTATTTGGCCCCCAAGAAATTTTGGTTTAAAACCACTATATTCTATATTTTTATTTTTTATAATATAATAAATTTTAAAATATTTTAAAAATATATTTTATATATATATATATATATATATATATATATATATTTATAAAAAATTTTAAATTTATATTTTACATAGCCCATTTTGGCCCCTCTTCCAAAAAAAATTTTCCAAAATTGGAAAAAATTTTTAGTGGTTTAAAAGTAAAGCCTTTCTAATTGAAAAAAGTGTTTACTAAAACGTGGTTATTTTGACATTTGAGGTTAAAATTTGTTTTTTGCATCCCAACCATTTTGGACCCGGTCTAAAACACCTCCAATTGCATTGTTTTGGCATATATGTTGATCCCAACTTTTGCATGAAGTATCTTGTAGTAACTGTCTATGTAGTGTTCAAGTTTAATAGTATTCCACGAAGAAATAAAAAAAATAGCAATATGATATAAAATATATTTTCTCCATCGGCATCGGTTGTACGTGACCTTGACCCTGGGGGAGTTTCTCGCCACACGAGCGTTATCATGGTGCGAATTTGTTTGTGTTTCCGAAGAGCGGCGATTTCTTGATAAATATTTCAGCATTAGGGTCAGGTATAACCCTCTAAAATATGATTTCTTTATTAAAAATAAGAAAGCTTGGTTTTTAGTTGTTATTGTTTGTACAGCGAGCTAGGCAGAGCGCGTGAATGAGCTAATCAGAGTCGAGCTTATATCGAGGCTTCGCTTTGGATTACTTCCTTCGCTGGCAACTCGCTGTAAACAGAACATTTATTTTGTTCTGTTCGTTTTTTTACTTTAAGTATAAGATACAGTGATGATTTAGTTAATTATCATACATGGGATTGACAAGCATATTCAGGTATGTATAGGAATTCCTTATATACTAAAAAATATGTTGAATAAATGGTGTAAACAGACAGACGATGTTGATGTAACGTGAAGTTGTAGTATGTTGTCTGTACTGGGACCGAGTTGATATTGACTTGTTATTGCTTGCTGTTGACACTGCAAATGACACTGCCAGTCCCTTACGTAGTCATGTTTAACGTAAAATATTATCTTTATGGGTTTCTACTTTAATGTCATTTAAAATAGAGCCCATATTAAATCCATTGCATTCTCTAATAATGTAGCCCAAACCTGGACTATATAAAATTAAAATGTTGTACTTATCTTGTGCTTTTCAAAATGTTTTCTAAATAGCTAGAAACCCATATAATATAATATATATCTCACACTTTATAACCATGTTTATTTAAATAATTTCAGGTACAGATGTCATCAAAAGAGAGGAGTGGTCGCCCCAAAAAAATATTTCATGGCAATCGATATACAGGATCAATGGCCACCTGAACTGCAGTCGCAAACAACACTGCCATGGAGCTCTTCAGCTCAGAAGCCCGGTGTTCTACAGCCTGAACAAGCCGTTGGTGATGAGCCACTGAGTGGATATCGGTTATTTGACATTCGACCACTGGTGAAGTTTGTCGAACAGTTTCCGTGTTCCACATGTCAGCACAGTGTGTATGATGTAACAGAGTTTGGCACAGGCCTTGCAACTACAGTACTTTTTACATGCAGGGCATGCATGTGGTGCTATCATGAAGTTGAAAAACAATTATGGTGAAAACATTAACTTGCATCTCAAGCAGGGTGCTGCAATGAAAGCAGGTTTCTGTGGCATTGACTACAAAGGATTGATGTCAGCTGAAAAGCAAGTAACAGAAGCAGCCAAGACAGGTAGAAAGAGGAGGCAGGTTGTGCAGGCTGGTACAAGCACTAGCTGATGGTAGCTGTGAAACTGGAGCTTTCTAAGTGAAATAGCCTTGTCAGTAGATATGTAGTAAAAGAAGTACCAAGGATTTAAACACTGTTTTCTACATTTTTAGCCATGCATGTCAACATATGACAAGATATCTAGAAAGGTTGTTGACTGATGTTGATGAAAATTGGCATAGTGTTGAAGCTACATAATATAATTTTTTTAGATATTTGTCTGATCTTGTTTCTTTTAGTTCAGATTAAAGTATAATGTATTGACATAATACTATCAAAATATCAACTTATTGTGTTTTAAATACAAAAAATTGTGTTATTGTGTTTTAAAACACAACAAATTGTGTTTTAAAATAAAAAATAGTTATATTTATCTTTGGTGGCCATTTTTTTGGTCATGTGACTTGTCATAATTGGGTTGTTCTATTTTTTGCTTCCGATATATCATTATGCTTCTTTGTCACAAATTTGACATCTTTATGACTTATAACAAGAAAAATACAGTTATACCTGATCTTAGGTCGTTTGAGTCAGCATTGTGCCATGTAGTATATGTATGTACACATACTCACATAAAGTAGGACTTAATTCAAGGAGATAATTGTATAACCATTATCAAATTGTGTAAATTATATCTTAATCTGCATCGGAACAGCTTGACAGCTGAAGAAGAATTATGTTTTATCCGACTGGTATTTCAAACAATACACACATCATGCATTCTTGTCAAACAACTCGGGAACAATAAAAAAATCACAGCAAACATGGTAGTAGAGTATATAATTTATAATACAGCATAGGGTCTGGAGAGTCCTAAAACCGTGCTAGTTACTATCGAGGAGCCACCTTTTTTAGAAACTTAATTTACAAAATCATCATCTGAAAAAAATTCTTCCAGAATCAAACACAAAACACTGTAAGATGCCTTTGCACAGCACATGTTTTTGTTGTTTGCAGTGTTGCAAATAGTCATACTGTGTAAAGTTGATAGGTGGTTGTTGATTCTAAATGTTGCATACATGTTACTTGATAATTTGGTAAGATATAGAGTTTCACATACTTGGCAAATCTATGTGAGCTATGTTTGTCTTTAACTACCCCTAGGTATTTCAGGAAGGTAATTTAATAATTGTTGCAAATTATGTCGAAGACTTTTTTGCAAAATCGTGTTTATTTTGATAAGTGCATATTTTATTTTTAGCTTTGTTATCATGACTATGTACCTCATAGTTGTTATTCTATTTGATTCAAAGCCCCATGCCATGATGCAATAATTAACAATTAATTAATATATTTATTTATATCAAGAGGCAATGTTTTAATTTGTTTAAAATTCTGATTATTTTAGAACATGTTTTCAGTGTGCCTTTTCCAGTTAATTGTTTTTCTATAAATAAACCCCAGAATCGTTATTCTTCGACTTGTTCAATATTTACATTTTCTATCTTCAGAGTGAGTATATGTATATTTTTCTTGGCCGATGGAAATTTCATGTATTTAGATTTTGCCACATTTAGTGATACTTTGTTGATTTTGACCATTCATTTTTCTTAAAAGTTCTTCGTTTATTAAAGAATCTAAATTTTGTTCATGTATATTATAACTGAACATGTTTAGTGTACTTGATATGGTTGTATCGTCAGCATAAATGAGAAAGCTAAGCATTTTACTGGCTTGTGCAAAATCATTGATGTATAGTAGTAGTCCTATGATTAAACCTTGTGGTACACCTGTTGTTATTGATAGCATATTTGATTTGATGTTAATTTCCATGTATTGTTTATGATTTCTGGGTAGCTGCTGAATAAGTTAAGATTTGTTCCATGTACACCATAATATTTCAATTTATCAAGTAAAATAATATGATCAATGGTATTGAAGGACTTGGAAAGATCTAAATAAACATGAATAGGTTTTTCATCTTTATCCAGTTGGGTTATTATTCTATCTATTAATTTTAGTGCCACATATTGTGTTGAATGTTTCAGTCAGAAACCATGATCAAACAAAAGCCTAGAGTCATTAAATAAGATGATAATTGATCAAATATTTGTTCAAGTATTTTTGAAATAGCTGGTAGAAGTGGAATGGGCCTATAATCTTGGATCCAGGATGGAGTGATTACCAAAAAAAATGTAATCGACTACGAATATGTTTACTATGAAAATGCACGAGTATGAGTATTCAGAAAACAAACGTACTCGAGTATGAGTACAATTACTTTAGAATGTAATCTTGATCACCGTAAAGGCGAACCTTAAAGGAACCTCTTCACATGTCCCCTTTTAAAATGTCAATGGCCTAGGTCCATTATAGCTACTTCCCATTACAGCTATATGTTTTCCCATTATAGCAACTCGTTAAGTTTAGCAGGCAAACTAGTCCCGTTACAGCTACTTATTTGATTACACAATTCAGGAGGGGACAGCAAGAAGGAGCATTAACTATTTTAGATTAATGTAAGATTTTTACATGAAATGTCTTAATGATGGACGCATTTTAAAGTCATAAGAATTATATATAAATGTAACTACCAGTTAATTGAAATGAAAAATATACCATAAAACATCTGTGCAAAACAATTTTTTTTAAATTACTTGTACAGAGTACAGAATAGCATTTATAAAAAGTAGTGAAAGTCATGTTGGTGGGATGGCAGCATCATGTTTAGCAAACATGAACTGGAAGATGTGGGATGGTGTTTCCCCAACACTTTCGCGACCTTGGAATTCCATCCCTCGACATGGTTGTTTGCTCATTTGTGTAGACATTCCACATGTCCATGGAGATCTTTGAATCATCACCAAGCCGTGTCTCCACAAAGTATTTGTTAAAAGTTATCAGTTGTGGAAGTTTCTCAGTGGGACACACTTTCATCAAAGCCATCCACCTCTCATGGACATCAACTGGATGGAGATGAAATAGTTAATGCTCCCTTATCTTGTTACATTATGAAATCGAGAAATAGAAACGTAGCTATAAAGGGACTAGTTCAACTGTCAAACTTAATTAGTAGCTACAACGGGAATAAAAAGTCGCTGTAATGAGAAGAAGCTATAATGGTAAAACACCTTACAGTTACCTTTGAACATAAAAGGCATGGATTTAGTAGCTAGCTGCCCAGACCCAGTTAGGATTCTGGAGCTAGAAACCATGGCCAGTCATTCACAGCATACTGACAGAGCAAACAGTACAGGTGGGGGGGGGCTGTGACATGGCTTCTAAAGCTACTTGTTTTGGCTAAATTAGTTATACTCTTTATGATATCTTCTTCAACGTGTTTAAATGTAAAATTACTGTCTGCTATTTTATTTAAACAATAATTTATGTATGTCCACGAGTGCCTTTATATTTAATATAATTTGGTTTGGACATCACACCAGAAGATCTTGCCAACTTTTATTCCCACATGGGACATTTGGAAAAAGTCAACATGGAAACTTACAAGTGCCCCTTGGCATTAATGGCCATAACACAAGTGGGGAAACATCTCATGGATTTAGATGTATGCACAGGCAAGGAAGGAAAGGGAGGTTTGTGTTATGAAAATACATTGATTGAAAATACCTTTCTCGACCCAACAACTAGAAATTCCCATAATACATAATTATTTGCAATAAAAAAATTTACCATTAATATGTATGACAAGAAATATATCAATCAAATTTGAAAATATACATGTAATAAGTAAATAATATTATATAGTGGAATTCCAGCAGCATTTCACCTGAATACCCCATGTCTCAATTTTTTAATTTGGAGACTGCATTATATATATCACTATTTGGACTTCTCTTATTACTTTTTAATTTTACTAAGAAGCTACTGTTACACTTCATATGATTTAAATATGACAAGAAGGGGATTGTGATTTGTATTGTAATAATTGTACTGATGGTCATACAAAACAAAATAATATTACCACAGTTTGCTTATACTGAACATATTTATAAAAAACCTGAAGTTTTGCTTAAGTACCCTTTCATTGTATCAAACCAGCATTGGTGAAATTTATGGATGAGAACGTGATGCACAGAAATCTATATGAAAAAGTCAGAAAGAAGGTGATGAATGAACAGCGGAAGACACAAATGAATGCCTGCAGAGATCCATGTGGGTACTGGTTTCTGGAAATTCTGCCATACAGAACCATGATATGCTGTTTTCACCAACAATTTTTGAAATCTTTGAGCAACATATCAACATCAGAACCACTTATTTCATCACTGGCATGCAAGCAAAGTGAATATTTTTGTGTGAAAAACAATATTCCTAAGACTATATTTATTTCATGTGACATACGCCTTCTGCCTCATCATGTTCAAAATCATCATTGTGCAACAAAATGCAAAGTATTCAATGTATAAACAGTAAACACCATGGGCTGTTTTTAACATTCCTGTGCTGATCAATGTGAACAGTTGTTTTGAATGTCATCTGATACAATTTATACGTCGCGTTTGTTTAAATAATTTTCATGAATTATGGCGCATGGCCGGAAGTCACATTTTTGCATTTGCTATGAAAATGTGTCTCAAAAAGCTGGAGGCGTTGTTTAATTTGAGATATATAACTTTTTAACTAGTGACATGGAATCCTGAGGTGGTCAGTGGGACCTGACTTGTATGTATTATAATGATATTAGATAATACATTTACATTGTATTATGTTATATGGATTGTGTAAATATGTATGTATATATATGTTTGGCTGAATACAAAGCTCTTTTACAAACCTATACCTGCTTTGTTACCTACAGCAAATGAGTCACCATTCCTTAGAAACAAATTCCTTGATATACATTTAAATAACTTTGTAACAAGTTTGTAAATGTTCATTTGTATACAACATCATGTTTCTGACTATATTTAATATGATATACATCTGTACAATCATGGTGAGGCAGAAAGCGATATGTGGCAGAAACTAAATTCTTAACTATACATTTATGACTGTTTTATTGGATTTATAATTACCCAGTCATACAAAGAAAGGTCACTACTACTATCAGAACGTTATTAAATTTGAGGGATCAATCAAAGAAATTACTGGAGAAAGGTACATTTTGATTTTCTAGCAGCCACCATTCCTCATTCCCTTAAAGCAACACAGTTCATAACATACAATGTACCCAGCCGCAGGCAAAACAAAATTGTTTGTTTTAAGAATTAAGTCGCTGTCACTGTCAGATGTAGACGTAAGGCCTAGTAAGGGCTTGTTAATGATATGATTTGATCAGTTTTAGATTGCTAAGGAAAATAAGCAAGACACATCAATTCAATGGTAGCAAATTCTTCTACGAATATATGGGTAGCTCTGAAAAGAGCTGTTTTGTTTCTGCACCGACTAATACAAAGATTACCGCCGACGGGATGTGGGCGATAAAACAGCTCAGTCCTCGCTTTAATGACAAACAAACCCCATGTATGAAACATTTTTCACTCCTCTGCGTCATAGTTGTGGCTCAGTTGGGCGATGCTTCATAACGGATTTCACTCCGTCAGTATGGAATCGATACATATTGAAACATACTTGGAACTGAGCGAAATCACGCAACATTTTCGTACTTCTTAAGTCTGTTCGACATTATTGCACTCGTCCAGCTGTATTCTCATTGGCTGTTTCGCGCGTCCCAAAATAGTCGGTATAGTAGATACGGAGGGCCAAAATGGTATGAATTTTGTATAATCGTTGGACGTTGACTTTTTTGGAACCACCATTTTGGACCACAAAAAGTATATTTGTAATAAAAGTACACATTTTCCTTTTACACACGTGACAACTTAAAGCTAAGCACTCTTATATGTGTTTTATTAAGTTAGTTAAAAAAAGTATTATTATATTCCGTATTTCGTTTGGGTCCAAAATAGTTGGAATTTTGGTATATGTCCAAAATGGTTGGTTTTGTAAGTTTTTTTTATATATATATATATTATATTATATATAAAATATATATATATATATTTATATATATATATATATATATATAATTTTAATTATATAAATAATGTTGAATGCTCTACAATGGTATGGTTTGTGTAAATGCCCTACGATACAAGTGTGAATGGCTTATGATGGTAGCTAGGCATTTGTGAAAGACTTATAATAACAATGATACGGTTGGTGTGAAGGCCCTACATTGGTACGTAAAGAGTTAATGACCTACAATGATAGGGTATGTTTATATGTCCTACATTAGGAACCCAGTGGGGAAAACTGAAACAGGAAGTTTCCTCTGATGGGGAAAACGCAACGACGCTAAAGGTCTTGTTGTCTAAGTAGGAATGTATTTTTGTGAAACGTGAATGCATGTGCACCCTGCCAGATATACTGAAATGAATGTTCTGATGTTCTATATAACTGTATTCTAAATGTTCAATTAATCTCAAGTGCAACATATTTATTTCAGGTAATTCTCTGCCTACATTTAATTACAAATGTGCCTTATTAATCACTTATTACCCCGATAACACAACAAAACTGTGCATACACAGATATTCTAGTTTGGGGTCCGCATGTATTATTCGGGTCAGTGCGCCAGACTTCACCAACAGAACGCCCAAAATTATAATAATTTGCAAGTCTTTATATATAATACAGTATTTACTTTTAGCTACTTTCATCACGATTACAGAGTGAAGTATAGAGAGTGACGAATGGGCATTTGATTAATCACATTTGAAAATTACATTACTGTCAAAATACATCATAGGCTTACATTGAAACACTGCACCTGAATGAAAGCGCTCTCTATATGGCCTATATCTACACCTGAATTGACACTGATTGAGACGCGAAGGTAATGTGAAGAGAATGAGTGAAGGCTGTAAAAAAACATATCAGTTATTTGGCGAAATGGTCAAATTGTTATGAAATATGTTTTATTACAATGACATAAATTCAGGCATATATGTACAAACACAATAATTGCGATGTAAACATATTTACATCAATAAGTTTAATATATACGGCTTCCCGGATTATTTTAAGTCAATAAGAATTAATTTGATACTATTCGTATTCAGTGTTCCCCGACATCATTATAATAATTTGCATTTTCTTTCTATATCACATGGTATTTAGTGTGAACAGCATCTTAGTGAGTTGTTTAATCATTGTTAGTTACTGTCACGATACATCACAGGGTTATACTAAGATACATCCCAACACAACTGGTTCATGGAGTGGTAACCTTGCGAAGTAAGATTTGAGGAGATATATTATAACCGAGATACTGTCGAGGTTCTGTAGAATGCCAGAAAACAGCAACATACAAGTATCACAGACAATAGCAGGGTCCTTGTGTGGTTACGTAAACGTGTCTTCAAATTATCACTTCGAGATAACTGTGCACCCCAGACATCACATTTATATGGTTTATCCCGTATATGGTTACGGACACGACTCTTCCAGTGTCCATTGTGTCAGAATCGAGCACCACAGGTATCACATTTGAACGGTTTTTCGCCATGTGGGTACAGATATGAGCCTTGAAACAACCACGTTGTGAGAATTGTGCGCCACATGGATCACAATTGTATGGTTTATCCCCTGTGTGGATACGGACATGTTTCTTCAAACAACCACGTCGTGAGAATTGTGCACCACAGGTATCACATTTGTATGGTTTATGCCCAGAGTGGATACGGACATGTGTCTTCAAACTACCACTTACTGAGAATTGTGCACCACAGGTATCACATTTGTAAGGTTTCTCCCCTGTGTGGATACGAACATGTGTCTTCAAACTATCTCTTTGTGAGAATTGTGCACCACAGGTATCACATGTGTAGGATTTCTCCCCTGTGTGGATACGAACATGGTTTTTCAAACCACCACTTGTTGAGAATTGTGTTTCACAAGTATCACATTTGTATGGTTTATGCCCAGTGTGGATACGGATATGTGTCTTCAAATTACTATGTTGGGAGAATTGTGCCCCACAGGTATCACATTTGTATGGTTTCTCCCCTGTGTGGATACGGACATGTGTCTTCCAATTACAACTATGTGAGAATTGTGCACCACAGGTATCACATTTGTAGGGTTTATCCCCTGTGTGGATACGGACATGTCTCTTCAAAATTCCATTTAGGGAGAATTGTGCACCACAGGTATCACATTTGTAGGGTTTCTCCCGTGTGGATACAGACATGGTTCTTCAAATTACCAATTTGTGAGAATTGTGCATCACAGGTATCACATTAGCATGGTTTCTCACCAGTATGGATGCGGTCATGCTGCAATAAAACTAGATTGCGTAAACAAACGTGTACCACATTTGAATTGTTTCACAATAGTACAAGTGTTTCCGTTCACAGCCCTATTGAATATACTTCAACTGCGAACCTGTTTCCATTCACAAAGGTTTTTACCACTGCGTGGAAGCACACTGGTGTCTACAACGTTACACTGCATAAAACGTTACGTCACAACCAAGAGTGCACTAGTACATGACTGGATAATACTCAGCGAGACGTGTAAAGCACAGGTACCACTGTTGAATTTTTTTCACCAATGTTAGTGTCATAATTCAGGCTTTAACACACCACGTTTTTGTAAAACATTACCACAAGCGTCACATCTAAATGGTTTCCCACAAATGTCAGTGCGCACACACAGCACTAAGCTGTACTCTGATGACAAAAATGTGTTGTATATCGTGTGCATCAACACATCAAGGTGATTCATCATTCAGAGAATATTTGAGTCATGCTTGATTCCGTTCCCTCCATGAATGAGTTGGTGTCTTTATGTATGAAAATAAATGAATGTTCCACGAGTATCAATCACACGTTCTCTTTTTCTTGAAATCACAAAAGTGGCCGTTTGATAACATTTTGTTGGGCACAGGACGCGACAGTTGTAGTCGTCAATGTGTGCGGCTTGTCGCAGCTTTGTCACTTCACTGCAGATACTTTCTACAGATGTCTCCGTTGTCTGAAACAACATCAGGCACAGTTAGTGAACATACCAGATATGTATCTACTATCTACGTTAGATGATATAATAGTCATTTCGTGGTTTGATGATTGCTATCGTAAGAAAAATTATGTTTGCTTTATACTGATTTCAGAATGATTTGATTTTGTAAGGCAATAGTAGGTACTTTTGACAAGACATACATCAGGTATTTACTTGCATTTGTACTTGGATGTGATAGCAAAAAGATGTACAGTGGCGACACTTAGTGGAGTTTTGAGTGATGAAAATGTATACATGGTGTACAATGAAGACGAATGCATTTTATGTACACTTTTATTGATAAAAGATAGCATAAATTTTATCAAATCACAACAGCATACCGGGGGGTAGGTGCAGTAAAGGTGTAGTGGATGTAAGTCAGAATATTGTGACAGCCAGTGCCTGATTTGAAGGGTTTGTAATTGCGTTCCTAAACTGCGAAATTATCTATTTGGAATCCCTATAAGTCATTTATTCTAAATAAAATAATGGTCAGAATCGCATTTATTTCCATAGCTGCTCAGACAATTTCCAGGGCGTACAGGAAATAGGTTCTGGATGATTCAAAACCAAATTTATTCGGCGCAATCCGAAGCATGATTCGGCCCACTGAGACGGGATGATTTGGCCCACTGAAATGGGATGATTTGGCCCACTTCGCTAAAATGCAGGGGTGCCATGTCAGCTGACTCCGCCCACAGTCTTTGTGGCGTGATTACATTACATGCCTATTTGTATAAGGAATTAGCAATATAGGATTAATGTAGTAATACAAAATATAAATTTATGTATGATATTAAACATGGATATATTTAAATCTCTCCTTAAATCAGATTACTTTAAACTCGTTTTTAATGTTTAATCATTATAATTTTAAATTTTAGTCGTTATATTATACATGTATTTATTATTTGAAAATGTAATTGAAAATAATAATGTATTAATATAGTTGCATACTATGTCTATGTCTACGTGATTAATCAGAAGAGTCCATCAGTCTGGATTTTGATGCTGATGAGTGTGTATATACAATTGTGCTGTGCCGGGTGTGAAGGTGCTAGACGAAGTATATACAAGGTGCGAGTAACGTATCAACGAGGTGCGAGTAAAAACACAAACTACAGCTTAGAAGTGTGAAACTGCCACTACCCGAAATGCTTAGATGGTTGGGGCTACCAAGACATTACCGGGAAGGGCATTCCACCAGAAGACAGTTCGTGGGAAGAAAGAATTGCTGTAGACCTGAATGCGATCTGGGTTACTCTTATATGTACTTGGATATAATAATACCTTGTACAGGACAGGTGGGGAGGATTGGGGTAAGGTAGTGGTTACCATTAATGGCAATCGGTTGGTTTTGGATCCTAGACATCAAAAGAAGGTAAGACAATTGTGTTCTTTTCTCAAGGAAGTCCCAACGGAGATGGTTAATCAATGCGGACACGCTTCCTCTTTGATTGTAATTGTTTAGAACAAATCTGACTGCTCGATGCTGGATGTTCTCTATCTTATTTACCTCCTTCTTGATGTATGGGTTCCAGGCTGTATTGCAATGTTCTAAGGGGGACGTACAAAGTGACGTGAAAAGTAGGCTTGTTGTCTTAGCTTATGTGACGTTCCTCTAAGGGCTTGTAGTTTTATTATACAAAAATCACAGAGATGTCTGTTTGGTAATAGCTAGGTTTGTTTTGGGTGGCTGTTGGGGTGGGGGAGGGCATATTTCTATGGTGTAGTATATTGAAGCTTGGCTTATTATACATAGAAAACTGTAAACCTTTGCCAATTTGGATAGTTACAGGCTTGTAGATTTATTATACAAACATCACATAGAAATGTCTACCTGGTAATAGCAAAAAGTTTGTTTTTGATGGCTGTAGGGGTGGGGGGGCACATTTCTATAGTATATTAACCCGTGGCTTGTTAAATACATTGTACAGCTATACATAGAAAACTGTAACTTTGTCAATTTGTATACGGGCTTGTAGTTTTACGGAAACAAATTCTATGTACAGTGTATAACAAAATTAACAAGCCACGGGTCAATATACTATACCATAAAATGTGACCCCCCGCTGTAAAACATTTATTCGGTAATTATCAAATGGATATTTACATTGATGCTTGTATGAATCATACACTGTCACATACCCATATAAATTGGCAAATATGTTGATAACATTTACTATTATGAGCCACGGGTCAATATAATATACCATAGAAATATGCCCCCCGTCTGTAAAACATGTATTTGATTTTATCAGATGATATTTACTGTGATGCTTGCATGAATCATACACGGTCACATAACAATATAAATTGGCAAATATTTTTATTATAACATTTACTATGATGGACCACGGGTCAATATACTATACCATAGAAATATGACCCCCCAACTGTAAAACATTTATTCAGTAATTATCAAAAGGATATTTACTACGATGCTTTTTTGAATCATACATATTTTTATAACATTTACTATTATGAGCCATGGGTCAATATACTATACCATATAAATATGACCCCCCCACCTAATTTCATTTGCCTAAGGCAGTTAGCAGAACGTGGACCAAGCAGAATGTTTTCCATTAAATTGGAAACAAAATAAAATACTGGTGTTGGTGCAAGTGACAACAAAATATTCCCACTGAGCAGCGTCAGTTTGAAAATGAGATCTTTCACTGGAAAAAGTATGTTGGCATAACAATATTATTAATGTATCAAAGTGCAATGTTGCATAAATATAAACAAAACGTTACCTTCAATGTCATTAATATTCAAATAACATGCATAAAAGAAAAACCCATGAAGAAACAAGGGGTGGGTCATTTTTCCATAGGGGGTAAATTTTCTATTATAGTACTTTGACCCCCGCCCCCGGGCCACTTTTATACGCAGGCCAATATTCTATCTGACACCGGCTTTCTTGAAGAGCTACTGAATCAGCTGGATTGGAAATGGTTCTGTAAAGGAGACAGTCGTTCACAAAAAGACGGAGCTTAGAAGTTATTCCTGTTGGTAGGTCGATGATAAAGGATGGGAAAAGCAGTGGACCGAGGACTGTCCTCTGGGGGCGGGGCGTAACTACTACATAGTTGTTTATATCTATTTTTGCTTACTTTTTACTACATTTATGAATAATACAGGTTACATCAATATTACGTTTAATTAACGTTTAGTCCTATTTCAGATCTTTACAATAATGAACGACATGTTAGTAGGGAGATCAGACCGATTTGCCGCCCCTTCTGATAACACGGGGAGACAAGGGTCCGGGTTTAATGGCCGTAGTTTATTATCACGTAACAATTTTGTTAGGGGCACAACTTTAAGCGGGAAGGGCGCGGCCACCCAAAACCAATGATTATATGATTAGACCATTGCCTGTTCGTTGCTTTGTGGTTTCGGTTTCATATTGAACTTGCCAAATGTCTGCTGTTTGGTTCCAGGTCTTCCGATTTGATTCCTAAGTGTGAACGACAAAAACCTCTCAGAGCAAAATAGCGAGAAAAGCGGTGCAACCCACGGAAGTCTAGTATATACTTTCGTAGTTGCTGGGTAGTTTGGAATAACTTATGTTTTTTCGCATGGCACTTCGTCATGACTGTTATGTGTAGCTTTTGGCGTCACCTGTTTGTCGGCATAGCACTCATGGCATTGCCAAAGACCTGGCCTGTTGGCATTTATCACCGTAGCGCATGCTATTGATTCCATGGCAATGCCTCAAACGGAAGCCGGTCTCCGTCACTACCTAGATACAATTCTGCGTGCATACAGTTTCCTGTCGAGATCAGTGCGTTGCGATTGGTGTAATGACGGGCAAAGAACCAACTGTATTGAGTGGGTGTATGTTTGCGTGCGAGAATGTGTGAGACTTTCGCGCGAATGGTCCTTATGCATACCAATGTTGAGATAGTTTCCGCGGTGCGATCTCTGCCACTTATACAAGTTACGCTTCATGTGCCTAATGTTAGCATCGCATTTTGACATTACTTCTTTTGGAATACAATAATTAATGTGGTCAAGTTGTCTTTGTGCAAGAGAAGCTCGCTCACAAGGTGATGTGTCATGGTGCACCTGTTAAAAGCATAGTTGGATGCTTTGCACTTAATCCAGCCAATTTACTTCGTAATATAAGTAGAGCACATTCGATGGCACGCATAAAACTGATATACATCGCTAGACCCAAATAGCACCACGTGGAGTGGTTACGAGGAAACTATTCGAAGACTAAGTCCTATTCTTTATATCAGTTCTGATCAATCACATAGCCTGAAAACTAGCTACATCAATCGTCTAAGTAAAATGTTTCGTTTGTTTTCTCGTCTTTGTAAGTACTGTAAAATTTAAACAAATGTCCACTCGCAGTTGTTATTATACATAATATCTATGCGAAGTTAACTTTGATTCTCCCGGTGATCGGCCTACCTACATTTTCAGATACATCAACACGTTATACTGCACCTGCACAAAGAGGCTATACTCGATAAACACAAGGTTTCACTCACTTTCAAATGACTGACCCGCGTCGTCAGTATTCACATCATCGCGCCCGGTCGGTCCGTAATGCTGCCAGAAGTCGCCGGCTATGGACCATGCGTCTCTGCACCTTCACCAGTCGAAGACGTTGAAACCTGTAGGCTCAATTCTTACATATGCCCATATTCCTTCACCCCATTAGCGTCAAAGGCGTAAATCCCACAGCGATGCGGTCGAGTTTACACTAAAGAAACTGTCATCTCTTCCAGCATTCGGTTGCGCGGCGTGGTAATGGCGCCAAACCGGAAGGGACATACCTACTGTGACGTCACGACAATACGGCAAACGCGCCATTATCGTTCATGATGGCGTCAAATTTCAAGATGCCGACGCCGTTGATATAAGCAAACTGGGGGGGGCGCTTTCTTCCGTCTTCTCCTTTCTTTCAATGTCCGCATTTGCGCTAGCGTATTTTGCCATAAGGTACACACATAGGATTACAGTTGTGGTACAATGGCCTGTTCGACATTCGGGTACTTTTTATATACGATACAGGTCAATGTGCGTCGCGTAGGCTATGCGTTCAGGCGCCATTAACATTGCGTGGCATTTGGTTTGCAACGGCCAACGCACGCACAATCGATATTGTAGTCTGTGCCATCCTCATTTTATGAATATCAGTTAAATATTAGAAAGTTATTATTGAATATGTGTTGCAAATCATTGTTTTAAGGAAAACAAACGAAATTTCAAAACAATTAAATTTACGGCATCAGGGCAGGTCATCACGATTACTTGTGATTGCGTCGCGACCTACTTCCATTTTAATCACTACAGGAAACATTATTAATCTGATCAATCCACATATTGAAGAGTTGATGTTTTTCTAATAAATTGTGTCAACAGAACTTAATACATGTATATTGTTAGTGTGTCAGTATTACTATTTTACGATAAAGTACAGACAGTTAATATTTCCACTTTAATATCCACCTTTGGTCACATTTTATCATTTACTTTACAGTTATGTGGACAATCTATTTTGTTGATGTTATTAATAGCAGCGTTACGATAACAGAGTGAAGTATAGACAGTGACGAATGGAGCAATCGTATTCATTTGGTTAATCACATTTGTAAATTACATTACTGTCAAAATACATCATAAGGTTATAATGTAACACTCTACCTGAATGAAAGCACTCTCTATGTAGCCTATATCAATGTCTGGATTGACATTGTTTGAGACGCGAAGGTCATGTGCAGAGAATGAGTGAAGGCTGTAAAAAACATGTTCCACCGACAGTTGATTAATGTTTGTGCGCACGTGAACGTCTCTGCCCACGTCCATAACCAGAGGCACAGCTTGGTATCGGGCGTAAGTAATTTATGTGTGAAATGCTCCTATTTTTATGGAATATGTTTTATTACAATGACACCAATTCAGGCATCTGTTGACAACATAATAATTGTTATGGAAACGTTTTTACATCAACATGTTTAACACATACGGCTTTCAGGAAGATTTCAACCGTTAATAAGAATTTATTTGGAACTCTGACACTTTTTTGATAGTGGTCCCTATACTATTCGTATAAGTCAAGACCATGAATATTTGGATCAGTTTTCCCAAACTTCGTTATAATAATTTGCATTTTATGTCTATATCACATGGTATTTACTGTTAACAGCATTCAGCACATGACACGTAACGCCATAGATACAGCATGTAGCAATTTAGTTACTTTTACGATGCACCTTAGGGTTATACTAAGGCACATCCCAATATAACTGGTACATGAAGCGGTAACCTTGCGAAGTAAGATTTGAGGAAATATTTCATAACTGAGATACTGTCACGGTTCTGTAGTATGCTAGAAAACAGCAACACATAAGTATCACAGACAACAGCATGTGCCTTAAAAAGACAACTTTGTGAAGATCTGTCCATTACAGTTACAACCTTTATAGGTTTTCTAGCCAGTGTTAAAACGGACATGGTTATTCAATGTACCATTTTGTGAGAATTACAAAATGGAGGTATCATATTTGTAGGGTCCTTGTGTGGTTACTTACATGTGTCTTATTATTATCACTTCGTAACAACTGTGCACCACAGACATCACATTTATGTGATTTATTCCGTGTGTGGATACGGACATGACTCTTCCAGTGTCCACTTTGTGAGAATTGTGCACCACAGGTGTCGCATTTGAACGGTTTTCCCCTGTGTGGGTATAGATATGAGTTATGAGCCTTGAAACAACCACGTTGTGAGAATTGTGCGCCACATAGATTACATATGTATGGTTTATCCTCTGTGTGGATATGGACATGGTCCTTCAAACTACCACTTTTTGAAAATTGTGCACCACAGGTATCACATTTGTATGGTTTCTCCCCTGCGTTGATACGGGCATGTTTCTTCAAACTACCACTTTCTGAGAATTGTGCAACGCAGGTATCCCATTTGTAGGGTTTATGCCCAATGTGGATACGGACATGTGTCTTCAGACGATGGGATCATCATTGGGCAAGGAGAGGTACGAGGTTATCCAAATCTTCTTTGAGCTGCCAACACATTTCCCTCCTCAACCTGCACCTGTGAATTTATGGAAGCCAATCAGTCCTTGACATTTCTCTCGCCCAATGACACTGACACCCTCACGATTCTTGATTGATCGATACTAGTCGCCTTTTCCAATGAAGAAATTGAGCGTGGTGAATGCACCAAGTCGTCCATGAGCCACAAGGTCGACCAGCAAGATCAGTGCGTCAGTGTCAGGCGACCACACATCTATGTCTCTCAGAATCGAGTCGACAACGGCATCAATTACTTGCAAAGGAATCATGGTGTCTGCCTCCTTGTGATTGTGAGTGGACATCGACTCAGCCAAGGATTAGGGTTGATTGATCTGATCTGTGGTACCTTTAATGACCACCACCTTTTTCTTCGATCCTTTGTATTCCTCCAGTATGGTATTACCAAGAATGCTGGAGAGGAGCGCCTTTGTCTTTGAGGCAGAGAGCAGCTCTTTGAGCGTAGTTTTAGCCAGGTCCATCTCGTCGTGGATAGCAAACTCCATCTCCTTTCTTCGTCTTCTGTTTCAGCGATTGAGCGATGTCATAGCAGTCAAATACGACGCGCCCCTCATCATACGGTGTCACCATCCTTGTAATTCTCTTGACAAAGGCACTTTTGAAATTGATGATCTTCTTCATGCCTGGACTTTGTTTCATACATTGAACTACAGCCATACTTTTCAATGATGATGACATGGTCATGAGGTTGAACTAAGTCATCATAGCGAATGTTGAGGAGGCTATCGTGTGTATCACACTGTGCTGTTGCCTGGACTGGTGTTTGTTTACTGGGTGATTGCATCGGTTGGTGTCTGTGTATCAGTCCGAATGAGATTTGCCTCCTCACCAGCATGTATGATGGATGCTCTAGTCTGTTGGAATGAGGAGTGGTCCAACTTCTCGATGGGCCGCTTGTTTGATCAGTTTACAGCTCCGGGGGTGCAACTACCATACATACCAGCTTTGCGTTGGGAACTGTTCAGGTCCAGGAATTTGGAGGGCGAGAAGCTTCCTCCAACCAGAGCAACATGGATGCCCCATATCGTACGCACCAACTTTTTGGCTATGGGGGACACAACTGTACAGTACCTCACCCATGCCTACTGAGCTGTAGAGCTGGCTGCATCTATGTGGCTGCGCCTAAGACAGAGCTCTGTAACATTGCGATCTTTCTGTAAGTGGCTCTTATCTGGCACAGCTATTGTTTGGCAGAGATGACCGTGAGTACATCTAGTCTGTGTTCAACGGATGAAATGAGATATATGTGCAACATCTTCGTAAGTTGTTAGTGCTTTTATCAACGAACAGAACCACTAATCGGTCAGCCGTGACGCCAATTGTTGACAACTACAATCAACTACCGGCCAGTCTGCAGGTCCACCGTCGTGCATCAGTGAGCGTCGCATTGCATTGCCGAGCCTGACCAAATCTATACACAACACCTCACCCGTGCCTATTGCCCCTAGAGGAAAATGGATGGATGCTTGCCGGGGACGAGTATGTCCCAGTCCGGTGCCTCTATAAACCAGCACCAGTTGCCGTCGTGGAACTAATCAAATGTGGCTGTAAGAAATCTTGCAAGGGTCAATGCTTATGCTAGAAGAACAACGTCCCCTGCATTGCTCTCTGCAAATGCCACCATTCTGATTGCAGTAACCTTCCTGACTACAGGATGATAGCAGATGAAGATGATGTATGACTGTTGCAGGAGGATGAACAAGGATGACACTATCAGAAGAATGTGTACCACTGGTTTATCTCACGAAGTGTTCAACATGGCATGTTCCATGATTGATGTGTTGTATATATATATATATATATATATATATATATATATATATATATATATATATATATATATATTTATATTTAAATCATAACACTTTAAAACGTTTACTTTCTCTCAAATGTAATCATATTCAATGTGTTGTATGTGTATCTCCCTGTAGGTGTTTCAGGGCAAAATTTAATAGGAATACACATATATGAACATTTGAGCTGGACAATCCATAATAATTATTATTAATAATTTATCCCCAAAAATTGCACGAAATGTAGGAATGCTTAATAAATTATAATATTTACTCCCATTGTACACCATGATGACTTTATACTATTCATTAATATTATCTCATCTGCCATATTGTGTCCTGTTGTGGTCAAATACATACACAATTCATTAAAAAAAGTAAAGATACTACAGAAGAGAACAATAAGGATAATTATGAAATCACAATATACATCACATACAGACCCTTTATTTTCAAAATTAAAGCTGTTAAAGTTAAGTGATCTATATAAACATCAATTAGGGATTTTTATGTATAAATCCATTAATGTTCAACTCCCAGATAACTTGACTTCTATGCTTAAGCGAACAGAAAATGCTCATAACCACAATCTTAGAAACTGTAATGGGTATTACATTCAAAACATAAGAACAAACAACAGAAAGTTTACAATAAATTATTCTGGTCCAGTCTTCTGGAATGCACTACGTCAACAGCTAAGAAAGCTTAGAACAATAACACAATTTAAAAGTAATCTAAAGGAGTTATTACTGATGGAATATGTAACTTAGGCTTTTAGAAGAATGATTGTACCATAGTTAACTTAGGCATTCATAAGGATTTTGTACCGTAGTTAATTTAGGCATTTGTAAGGATTGTGTATCGTAGTTATAGACATAGTATTCCTTTATTATTTATCAGTATTTTTTAGACTTATTTAAGTATTTAGCATCATTCATGATACTGATGATGTGATAGTAGTAATATCAGTAGTAGTAGTGTTCTAGTAATGTTATAATATTTTCATTGTTATTGTAATTCATTCGTAATATTTTATTAGGACTACATTTTGGGTTCATAAACTTCACATATTATTCTGCTGATTAGAATAATTAGAATATGTGAATTTAGGCCATTAATTCTATAAAACATGATTCTGATGAAGATATTTATGTATTTTTTTTATTTTAGTTTACTTTTATAATAATTAATATGTCCATAAAGTATTATGTTCTGGTGGTCCTCGATATAAGCCCTCAGGGGTTTCTAGAGGATCTCCACGGTTACATTTTATATTCATGTTATGTTTGTGAAATTGATTGTATGTTGTGACCGAAATAAAGTCCAATTCAATTCAATCAAAAAAAAAATCAAACAAAAATTCAACAAACATTCAATTCAATTCAATTGAAAACATTTGCAAACTTAAGCGGCAGACGACGACAGTACGATACAGTGTTGCAATAATTATGTTTTGGTGGCAGTTTTTCTGTGATGGACCATTCGTTTACTGCATGGCGACACAAGCTCACGGCCAATTGCCAGATGAAATTTCCACAAAACTGTGTGTTATCGTTGAACGAGTAATGAAGTACAGTCGTGGACATTTAGCCGTACCGGTGTACTATTCTGACCTACTCGAAATAAACTATAACATATAACAACATGAACGAAGGACAATTTTAAATGCTCTAGTTATTAAAAAGAATAAGAATGTAAATATTATTATACTCCTTTTAAACAGAACAACTAACATCAGTGGCAGAAAGAATATTGCAAATGTTTTAATTTTTTTCTCAAAAATAAGTCAAACACAAACCAAAACATCCGAAATGCCCCAATAATTTTAATCATTACATGAATGAAAGGATAGAAGGGTCCATAAACCTGTTACTATTAAGATATTTGGGCCTTACTAAACATTGCTAAATGTAAAAAGATCATGATGGTATTGATGTTTGCTTAATTAAGATATGACAATATTCTAAAATATCTTAAACACATATTCAACAAACAATTACAAAATGAAGATTTTGCGGGTAACGTGAAAATTGTACGGGTAATCTCCATATTAAAAAAAAATGTATGATGCACAAACACTCTCTCTATAACTACTTGCCAGTGTCTGTTTTACGTGAGTTCTCGAAAATACTAGCAAGTATATTCCTAGTAGATTAATGTATTTCTTGAATGTTAAAAACTATACAATGTGCAGCTAGTATGGGTTTAGAAAAGAAACACTCAACAATAATAGCAATATTAGAAATGGTTGAAGGATTAACAACAGCAATGAATAACACATGATCCTCAATAGCAGTTATTACATATTTTAAAAATAAGGCATTTTACACTGTTGAAAATAACATTTTGCTACAGAAACTAGAGCATCATTAGAATTGTAGTATAAACTTGGTTACATAGTCAACTGAACACCAGAAAACAGTATGTATCTATGAATGACACAAATTCAACTTACCAAAATATAACTTGTGGTGTACCACAAGGTTCCATACGTGGTCCAATTTTATTTTGCCTATATTTTATGACATGTGTAAAGTATCAACTGTTATGACACATATACTATTGGCTCATGGCACCAATTTCACAATCTGCGTTAATGGAAATAATATCGAAAACTTTTATAATACAGATTGTACATTAGGTTGGAATGATCATAGTAAGAAGATCAACAGTAAAATGGCTAATAATGTATTCATTATAAATAGAGTCAACCATCTGTAAAATATTCATGTATTATATACTCTGTACTCATCATGCCTAAACTGTGCTTAATTACTGCTACGAAGTGTGGGGAAATACATATGAGATCAAGATACTACCGTTATATTACAGAAAAACCCAATAACTAGATGTAAACATGAAGGGTACTTGTCACAAGCAAGACCTATCATTAGTTATTTTAAACTGTGTGCATACGATATGATTGATTTAAACAGTAAGGTGTTTATGTTTGCTTCCAGATCATATATGTTAAGTTACTTTGTGAGAGTGTGATAGTCACAATCATAATACATGCAACATAAATATTAATTGCAAAATTAATTATAGTAGAATTAGTATTATGGGCCTTAAGGTGTAGTATCAGGTACAGTGAGACCTGTAGTATGGTTTTATCAGTTTAAAAAAACATTTAACAAGAATTCTTCAATAAAAATATGAAAGGTAGTAATAACAATGCTCAATCTGTTTATTATTTATAATATAAAGTATAGGATGATGTATTACTGTATCAAAAACATAGCAAAGGGTGTGTAATTTTCTAGTCAACATTGTGCTGTGAAATTAGTTTAGAAACCTATACAAATAATAAGTATTTAGTTTCTTGCATTTTCTTTCAAGATTGTGTTTCTTGTGGAACATATACACAGCAAATAGATGCTGTATATAGATTCATGTTTATGTTACTTAAACATTCACCTTGTACAGTACATGCATGCTGTATGTCATTATTTGTTGAATAAATTAAATTCAATGTCTACATTCACAATTACATGACAAAATTGCACTATGCTATGTCACATCTGGCACGGTTCCATAGTGTTGGAATCATAGACCTCTAAATTCAGTTAATTCCTACGGGTAGATAACAATTCTAAATTATAAGCATTATAAGAAGTTTTCGTTTCTTAAGACTAAAGTGTCACATATGTATATAACACGGATTTATGTCAAATGACCCTTTGGCTTTGAACTAGTCTAACGCTTTGCAAATAATAATTCGTCTTTATATGCACTCTTGTGGACATACTATTAAATGCCACTGAACTGCATAAGCACGAATTTGGGAGAGACAACGTTACAAGTCTATGACTGGATGTGGGGTTAGCTTAATATAAGAAATGTGACCCCACCAATTTCCTCCGGCACAACCGATAAATTACGGCCGCTCCCTTACAAGTCAAAATATGAGACTTATTACAGTGTAACATATTTATATTTCAGTAGTATAAATAACATTTGCGTTATCCTAGCATTGGAAAATTACGATTAATTTATTGCGTACAATATAAGCTGTAATACAAGCACGGATGCTAAGATATTTATTTATTTATTAAAACCAGTTCACTGCGAAGTAAGTTCCGTGACCATGCAAAATGCCAAAGGTATTCTGTCGATATTCCCTTCATTTTTCATCAAAAATAACCACGTCACAACTGCGAAGATCTTCGTCCATCATCGTTTTATAGTCGGAAGTTGATAGTGTTTATAAATAGTTGCAAGTTTGTTATCTTCGTCAACCAGAGAGTTCCATCTGGCCGCTTCCGAATTTGAATAAAACTGGGTCATCGCGTCAAACGAGCTCTTTCATTAGCTCGCCGTTGAGCATATGCTCAAGGCGGTGTACTCAGTTGAGTACGCACTCAAGACGTTTTATAACCACCGTGAGCACGCATTCTCAGCCGAGCATGAGATCTGAGTCTGAGCACGGAGTTGAGCATGAGCAACGAGTACGGTTTTATAACCTCGGGCCCTGGTCTCCCGTACGCGGCATTTAACCTTGTGTGTGTGTGTGTGTGTGTGTGTGTGTGTGTGTGTGTGTGTGTGTGTGTGTGTGTGTCCCTGGTATTCTAGTGTTATGCTAATGAAACAAAGTGTAACCTGACCTAATTGTTATAATTTTATTTTATTGAATGTTCATCGTAATGTTGATCTTTGTTTCGACCTTCCTGTTTGACTTTCGACTTGAACCCAGTCAAAAATGACTATTACCTTGATCTACTATCGACCGGAAACATATTCCAGATTATCAGGCATGTTTGAAATCCCTACAAGTGTCCAACATCATTGAAGTTGGTCAAGTAGTTCCAGATATGTGCCATTTTCTGTATTTTCCATGAATGGCGACGGCCATCTTGGATTGTTGTTTAGTTCATACCCAAATAAAGTCAAGTCAATCATTGCCTCACTTTGGGCATCCAATTCCTACGAAAAGTACATCCCAGTCTACACTATATACAGAGTTTCTAGTTTGGGGTCCGCCTGTTATTATTCGGGTCAGTTCGAAAGACTTCACAAACAAAACTGTTTGAGACGCGAAGGTCATGTGAAGAGAATGAGTGAACGATGTAAAAAAACATGTTTCACCGACACTTGATTAATATTTGCGTGCACGTGAACGTCTCTGCCCACGTCCATAACCAGAGGCAGAGCTTGGTATCGGGCGTAATATTTTTGTGTGAAATGCTCCAATTGTTATGGAATATGTTTTATTACAATGACATCAATTCAGGCATATATTTACAAACATAATAATTGTTATGGAAACACACTTACATCAATAAGTTTAACATATACGGCTTCCAGGATGAATTTAACCATTACTAAGAATTCATTTGGAACACTGAAACTTTTTTGATAATGGTCCCTATAGTATTCGTATAAGTCAAGACCATGAATAATTGGATAAGTTTTCCGGACTTCTTTTTAATAATTTGCATTTACTTTCTATATCACATGGTATTTACTGTTAACAACATTCATCACATGACACGTAATGCCATAGATACAGCATGAAGCATTCTTAGTGATTTGTTTAATCATTGTTAGTTACTGTTACGATACATCATAGGATTACACTAAGATACATCCCAACATAACTGGTTCATGAAGTGGTAACCTTGCGAAGTAAGATTTGAGGAGATATTTTATAACCGAGATACTGTCGAGGTTCTGTAAAATGCCATAAAACAGCAACATAGAAGTATCACAGACAAACAGCATGTGCCTTAAAAAGACAACTTTGTGAAGATCTGTGCATTACAGTTACAACATTTGTAGGGTTTCCAGCCAGTGTGGAAACGGACATGGTTATTCAAAGTACCACCTTGTGAGAATTACAAAATACAGGTATCATATTTGTATGGTCCCTGTGTGGTTACTTACATGTCTTCAAATTATTACTTTATGAGAACTGTGCATCACAGACATCACATTTATATGGTTTATCCCCTGTGTGGATACGGACATGTGTCTTCAAATGACAATTTTTGGAGAATTATGCCCCACAGGTATCATATTTGTGTGGTTTCTCCCCTGTGTGGAAACGGGCATGTTTCTTCAAACTACAATTTTCTGAGAATGGTGCACCACAGGTATCACATTTGTATGGTTTCTCCCCTGTGTGGATACGGACATGTTTCTTCAAACTACTACTTTCTGAGAATTGTGCACCACAAGTATCACATTTGTATGGTTTCTCCCCTGTGTGGATACGGACATGTTTCTTCAAACTACCACTTGTTGTGAATTGTGCATCACAAGTATCACATTTGTACGGTTTATGCCCAGTGTGGATACGGACATGTTTCTTCAAACTACCACTTTCTGAGAATTGTACACCACAGGTATTACATTTGTAGGGTTTATCCCCAGTGTGTACACGGACATGTCTCTTCAAATTACTATTAAAGGAGAATTGTGCACCACAGGTATCACATTTGTATGGTTTCTCCCCTGTGTGGATACGGACATGTTTCTTCAAATACAATTTTCTGAGAATTGTGCACCACAGGTATCACATTTGTATGGTTTCTCCCCTGTGTGGATACGGACATGTTTCTTCAAACTACCACTTTCTGAGAATTGTGCACCACAAGTATCACATTTGTATGGTTTCTCCCCTGTGTGGATACGGACATGTTTCTTCAAACTACCACTTGTTGAGAATTGTGCATCACAGGTATCACATTTGACCCCGTTTATGCAAAAAGATTGTGGTACGGACATGTTTCATTCAATACGGACATGTTTCTTCAAACTACCACTTTCTGAGAATTGTACACCACAGGTATTACATTTGTAGGGTTTATCCCCAGTGTGTACACGGACATGTCTCTTCAAATTACTATTAAAGGAGAATTGTGCACCACAGGTTTCACATTTGAACAGTTTTTTCACAGTGTGGGTACGGACATGTTTCTTCAAATTACCACTTTCTGAGAAATGTGCACCACAAGAATCACATTTGTATGGTTTCTCCCCTGTGTGTATATGGACATGTGTCTTCAAACTACCACTCTCTGAAAATTGTACACCACATGTATCACATTTGTATGGTTTATGCCCAGTGTGGATACGGACATGTTTCTTCAAATTACCACTTAGTGAGAATTGTGCATCACAGGTATCACATTTGCATGGTTTCTCACCAGTATGGATGCGGTCATGCTGCAATAAGACTAGATTGCGTAAAAAACGTGTACCACATGTGCCACATTTGAATCGTTTCACAATAGTACAAGTGTTTACATTTACAGCCATATTGAATATACTTCCACTGCAAACCTTTTTCCATTCACAAAGGTTTTTACCACTGCGTGGAAGCACACGACTGGATAATACTCAGCGAGATGTGTAAAGCACAGGTACCACTTTTAAAATTTGTCACCGATATTAGTGTCAAAATGCAGGCTTTAACACACGACGTTTTTGTAAAATATTACCACAAGCGTAACATCTAAATTTGTTTCCCACAAATGTCAGTGCGCACACAATGTGTTGTAGATCGTGTGCATCATCACATCAAGGTGATGCATCATTCAGAGAATACTTTAGTCATGCTTGATTCCGTTCTTCCCTCCGTGAATGAGTTGGTGTCTTTATGTATGAAAATAAATTAATGTTCCACGAGTATCAATCACACGTTTTCTCTTTTTCTTGAAATCACAAAAGTGGCCGTTTGATAACGTTTTGTTGGGCACAGGACGCGACAGTTGTAGTCGTCAATGTGTGCGGCTTGATGCAGCTATGTCACGTCACTGCAGATACTTTCTACAGATGTCTCTGTTGTCTGAAACAACATCAGGCACAGTTAGTGAACATACCAGATATGTATCTACTATCTACGTTACAATAGTCATTTCGAGGTTTGCTATTTTTGCTATCGTAACAAAAATGATGTTTGATTTATCTGCATTAATATAAATAAGTACTGGTTTCAGAATGATTTGATTTTGTAATGCAATAGAAGATACTTTCGAGAAGACATACATCAGGTATTTACTTGCATTTGTACATGGAGGTGATAGCAAAAAGATGTACAGTGGCGACACTTAGAGGAGTTTTGAGTTATGACAATGTATACATGGTGTACACTGAAGACAAATGCATTTGATGTACACTTTTATTGATAAAAGATAGCATATTATGTTTTATCAAATGACAACAGTCCACTGAAACGGTATGATTCGGCCCACTTCGTTAAAATGTAGGGGTGCCATGTCAGCTGATTCCGCCCAGTCTTTGTGGCGTGATTACATTACAATGATTACATGCCTATTTGTATAAGGAATTAACAATATAGGATTAATGTAGTAATACAAAATATAAATTTACGTATGATATTAAACATGGATACATTTAAATATCTCCTTAAATCAGATTACTTTAAACTCGTTTTTAATGTTTAATCATCATAATTTTTGTATAACACATGTATTTATTATTTGAAAATGTAATTGAAACTAATAATGTATTAATATATTTGCATACTATGTCTATGTCTACGTGATTAATCAGCAGAGTCCATCAGTCTGGATTTTGATGCTGATGAGTGTGTATATACAATTGTGCTGTGCCGGGTGTGAAGGTGCTAGACAAAGTATATACAAGGTGCGAGTAAAGTATCAACGAGGTGCGAGTAAAAAAAACAGACCACAGCTTAGAAGTGTGAAACTGTCATTACCCTAAATGCTTAGATGGTTGGGGCTACCAAGACATTCCCGGGAAGGGCGTTCCACCAGAAGACAGTTCGTGGGAAGAAAGAATTGCTGTAAACCTGAATGCGATCTGGGATAATCTGATATATACTTGGATGCTAATACCTTGTACTGGACAGGTGGAGAGCATTGGTGTAGGTAGTGGTTACCATTAATGACAATCAGTTGGTTTTGGATCCTATACATCAAAAGAAGGCAAGACAGTTGTCTTCTTTTCTCAGGGGAGTCCTAACGGAGATGGTTAATCAATGCAGACATGGTTCCTCTTTGATTGTAATTGTTTAGAACAAATCTGACTGCTCGACGCTGGATGTTCTCTATTTTATTTACATCCTTCTTGATGTATGGGTTCCAGACAGTACTGCAATATTCTAAGTGGGGACGTACAAAGTGACGTGAAAAGTAGGCTTGTTTTCTTAGCTTCTGTGAAGTTCCTCTAAGGTTTCGCTCAATAAGGCCCAGCACGCTGTTGGTGATGTTATTTATGTGGTTCTGCCAGGACATTGTATTAGATATGGTGACACCTCGGTATGGATACTGTGTGACCATGGAAAGTGTACATCCTCCTAGATGTCAGCATTGATTGTGTGATGACAGAGAATAATTCGCTTGGTGTGGCATTTTTCGGTGTTAAATTTCATCTGCCATATGTCAGACCATTTCTGGACTTTGTTGAGGTCTTCTTGGAGAGCTACTGAATCAGCTGGTTTGGAAATGGTTCTGTAAAGGAGACAGTCGTCCGCAAAAAGACGGAGCTTAGAAGTTATTTCTGTTGGTAGGTCGATGACGAAGGATAGGAAAAGCAGTGGACCGAGGACTATCCTCGGGGGGGGGGGCGTAACTACTATATAGTTGTTTATATATATTTTTACTTACTTTTTACTACATACATTTATGTATAATACAAGTTACATCAATATTACGTTTAATTAACGTTTAGTCCTTCTATTTCAGATCTTTACAATAATGCACGACATGTTAGTAGGGAGGTCAGACCGATTTGCAGCCCCTTCTGATAGCATGGGGAGACAGGGGTCCGGGTTTAGTGGCCGTAGTTTATTATCTCGTAACATACCTGGTCGTTAAAAAGATTCTCATATTGTTATAATGTCAGTCCATGATGCTATGCTGATAGCTGCTTTTTTGGTCGTGCTTGAGAGCGGTTAATTATTTGTTTTCCCGGTGTCGCATTTTGGTTTTCATTGTTTATGCCTGCGGCCATGTTGGATGACGCTGACAGGCCCCATCTCTCAAAATGATTTGCGAGATTATGTTAATGAGTACGGCCACTTTGAAGTTATAAAAAAGATAAATGAACGTGATAGCACAAATATCATGATAATCCGTCGATAAAAAGGTGTAGTAATTAGTCAGTTAAAATGGCCTATGTTTAACGATGTTTTGTGACTATTTATTTAGGTGGATTCAGCATGATTCATATGCAGAAGTGTAAAGAATTGTGTGGACTATAATATGATTACAGTGATGGCTTACTAATTGATAGCACAAATGTGCACAAAGTCTGGTTATGGAGCCACTGTCTCAAAAGACATCGTCATTTTGCCTTGTTCCCCGTGAGATTGTGGTATACACAGCACATTGATAATGATGTGATTGCTAGCGGGTGTCTTTGATTAATACTATTATTAATAGTTATCAAGTACTTATGCTTGCACATGTAACTGTGTAAACTAATTAATTACTGCCATGTTTAATATATATAATATACATTAGTTAGTTTATTGGTATTATTTTCTTTTTTTAGCATACTATTTCTACTTCTGTGTGTTGGTTTGGCTACATTAAATATACCAATTGTTAAAATTAATTAATCATTAATGTTTATAAAAGTATATTAAACATGACTTTTGTATGTCGTTACTGGGGTATTTTTTATGACAGTTTTACATGAATTAGTATTTAGTTTTGAGAATATATGTAATTTGTACAACATTATTGAAAAATTATGATACATTATATATTAATTGAATTAAAAAATTAGGTATGTATTGGCTTTCATCATAGTTTACAACAAAATCTGTATAACTGAAAAAAAATTCTTAGGTACAAATTAAAATAGGAGAATGTTCATAAAAAATTAAACAATAAAAACAAATTGCAGTTTCATTAATATTTAATCTATGTATTTGAAGGCAGAAATGCTCCAATTTTTATGGAATATGTTTTATTACAATGACATCAATTCAGGCATCTATTTACAAACATAATAATTGTTACGGAAAATTATTTCATCAATAAGTTTAAGATATATGGCTTCCAGGATGATTTTAATCGTTAACAAGAATTAATTTGGAACACTGGCACGTGTTTGATAACAGTAAATAAAAAAGCTGACATACTAAATAAATGTGGGTGAATATTCATTTTATAATCAATACTTGAAATAGTAAACACAAAAGCCACAGTCTTTAATAAAGTGTCACTTTGCAGTAAAGGAGATTATCAAAATTGTGTTTCACTTCTTGTGTGAAAACATGCAAAAGATGGAATGTACAAACACTATAACCCTATAACTTATAAGAAAATACTTACAGTACTTCCAGAAAGCTGAGCAGTATTTCTAAAGCAGGTCTGGAAGTAAACGCGAATGTTACCATTATTTCGAGAGCAGATTTGGACGTGCATACATGTCTGCTTAGTGACATTTTCAGAGAATATATGTGGACAGCCTAATCATTTCAAATAAACGGAAGTAAACATCTTTTCAATTTCCATGCCAAACACCGTCCTATTCATGCAGAAAATGATTCAACAGTGTCGGATTTACTTGAAGTGTGTCTCTGTATATCTGGGTCATTCTGTGACAGATGAACATACATTCTGGTAAGTGTTTGGCACACCGTCTTAGAACAGCTGCTACTAGTAAAATATTCAGATATGTAAGAACATTGACAGAATCTATAAGAAATTATATCTCATTAATAAATTGGGATAATGTATTAAATGAAACTGATGCAGAAGTGGGTGATGATATATCGGGTATTCGTAAATTAATTGATGCAGTTGTGTGATGAGAATTGTCCATAAAAATGTGTTCTAATACAGTGTCACCTAGTAACAAACCTGACATTCTTTTGAAGAACTTGTAAAAGAATAAACTTACTTCTATTCTATGGCTTAGTGAGAAAGTTTTATGACACAGTTAGAAAGACAAAAAAATAAATTAAAATACCTGGAAAGTTTTAAATGAAATTATTAAAAAACAACACTCACGTCCACCAACTCATTTATTAATCATTGTATCACAAATAAAAATAAGATGTTGCGGATGGGTTCAGTTTCTTTGTAAATGTAGCACCAACTCTGGCAAAAACCAAGACATTAGTTTACTAAATAGGAATATAACTATTCTGGATTATAAAAAAAAAACACCAATCAAAGCACTATGTTTTGGTGGGTGTAAATAAAATAAAATAGTAAGTATTGTCAGCAACTTAAAACAATGGACCAAGAGGCCCTGGTGTCCTTTGGATGATATTGTGATTTTGGTGAATCATAATGACATTACAACAGGCAGTGTCAATACTAAGTTAGAGAAAACATACCCCTGGAGATGTGACTATTAGTCACTATTGAGTTGCCGTGCAAATATGAATCAGAATAAATAAATACCCAACTTGCAAGTACCTCAGCACTTCTTTTTCTCATCACACACTAAACATTATATTTGATTTTGAAGTACTTTTCTAGTTTATGCCCTGATCTAAATCACTTAGAAAACAATCATTAAAATGAGTCAATAGAAATAAAACAAATGTACTTGTTTTTGCTCGTAAGCATTAGTTTTACGGAAACCTCCGGTACATTGCGCCACATTAGGGTCCGCTGGAAATGGTTACACATTTTACTGATCTGCTCAGCCTCAGGAAATAATGTTCAGAATCACGCTAATTTCCAGAGCTCGTACTGAAATAGCCTCCATGCATATATATTAATCATTGGTACAACTGTTCTGGAAATTGGCAAGACATTCTGTTTTAAATTAACTGAATGTCGTCGAGGCGACGTAAACAAGCTGATGTGACAGGGCATGAGCAGTTAGCGCATGCCACACGCTTCAGGACCGCAAAGGCAATTATTTGTGATTTGCGGATGTGTCATCAGCATAATACGGATTTATTTGTTTTAAATTTATA
>JAODUO010003462.1:0-11245 GCA_025642075.2 Ridgeia piscesae | reverse complement strand
ATAGCTCCGGCACAGACTTTTTTTAATAGTCTGTGTCCGGCACTGAAACGCCGGACACCGTTCTAATTTACTGTACGTATGAATCTACTTTAGCAGTGACATATAGCTCCACTAACTATTATATGGAGCAGTAGTCGTCTTAGACTTTGTAAAAAGTCCAGGATATTGTATAATGTACTTGTATACAACATTGATTAAATGCAAGGCAGTACTGTAGTAAAACAGAGTAACTTTATTAACATATATATATATATATTATACAGTATGAAACACCAATCACCAAAATGTAAAACATACATGGAAGTCAATAATTATATATAAAACGTGTACAGGTGCATGTAGAAATAGATAAACCACTATATTTACAAAAAATGGTATATGTTATACAATGAAAGCGACTTACTTAAAATAAAAGCCTCAATACAAATTGCATGATATCATCATAAATATAATAAACACAAAAGGCTAATAAATCTTGTTCAGGACATATTTTTACACACAACTTTGTAAAAAAAGCAGGTGTATATGTAAATAGAAAGACAAACCAATTTCTTTACACAGCACTACCAAAAAACAGTTGTGTATGTAGAATATGCTTATTAATGCATAGAACTTGTAACTGTAAAACATTTGTAAACATACATAGACCTCACTAAACCATCATTCACCAGTAACACACAGTAGAAAACATAGATAAAATTCATTCGTTCCTGTCGCATGTTGAGAATCATGTTGAGAAACATTTAAACATAAATAAAAACATTTACATCTCACGTCTTGCACTTGCAACAAAACCAGTATGTTGATGCAGGTGGCTTCGTCATCTTTGGCTTGGTGCACCTGTAATGTAACCATGAAAGGCATCGGTCACAAAAGACACAGTTATCACCCTCCTCTTCTATTTCTTCATGGCATGTGCCACAATGCCACAAGGGGTTCTTCTTGAGTGCAACCAGCATCTGTTTCACCTGGTGCCAAGCTGCTGGTGTCAACAGTTCCTTGACGCTGTTGATGGAGACGCAGTCTTCCAGGAGTGATGGTGAGACGGTGTCACAGACGTCTGTCGTCTGTTTCACCTGGTGCCAAGCTGCTGGTGTGAACAGTTCCTTGACGCTGTTGATGGAGACGCAGTCTTCCAGGAGTGATGGTGAGACGGTGTCACAGAGGTCTGTCGTCTGCAGCGTGCTGCCTTCCGCAAGTGCAGCACGGGCCCTTTCTTCGCCAACCAAACAAGTCAGCGTGACTACAACATATATTGTATACATATAAATACCACCATCGACATGTATAGGCAACAGTGGTCCTGGTAATAGTATGCAATATACAACGTACAATATAGGCAACATGTTTTATATTATACCCTTACACAATTTCTTCTCGCCGAACGGCCTTCGGGCATATGGCAGCTGATGGAAGCGTTGCCGCTTACACGGCTGTCCAATCACCGTCTTTTCTAGACCTTTCGGGCGTCCACGCTTCCTCATTACAGATGGCACCTTGATGGCTGACAGAGCTGAAACACATTCATTTCATCATTAGTTATTTATTAGCAACTTTTTACATAAAATATATAGTGTGAAACAGAGTGTGATATCAATGCACAATGACAAACAAATACTACATATGATCTCACCTGTCAAAAATAGCCAGTGATCATAACATTAAACCCCAGCCATAAAATAATAGCCAGTGATAACGTTACAGAAATCCCAGCCATAAAATACTACTACATATGATCTCACCTGGCATTGGCATACCTCTGGAATGCACTTCAGCAACTGTCACAACTGTTGCACTGGAGACAGGAGCAGCAGTTGTGGTCCCACTCGACGGTGCTGTCAAAAAGAAATAATGCGTTAAGTAACATGAAAGCATAAAAGTACCATAGTAATCGCACACAATGACATTTTTTAAGATCAGGTATAACCCCCTTTTTTTCTCAAAAAATATAATGACATTTCGTTATTCTTCTAGACATTAAATGAAACCTAGAAATAGTAATGATTGCATAAAAGTACCATAACATCTGACATGAAATGAAAAATATATAATGGTTAGCGCTAAGCGGTTACCCACGTAACATAATGTATATTTGTTAAAACAGAAATAGTTGCATATGAATCAACATACTTGGCACAGGCTTGACCATTGGTCATGCAGGTCCTGTAGTAAGCGAGTCGTGCCTCGAACTCCTCCATGCCCATTCTGCAGCAAGTGACGCCAGAGAGGAAGCAAGCCGGAATGCCCGATTATATTTTGATGACTGCTGATCTTTCTTGAGGGCGGTGCATCAGGTGCTACACTGATGTCCACAGAAGCATTGTGGAAGTAGATGCCTTCATGCTGTGAGCCACAGTCAAATAGCTCATCGACCAACGTTCAGCTGCCAGGTCCTTGCAGAAGAGGTCCATCTTTGCCTCTCCTCTCACAGCAAACATGTGCCGGCATGGTAACTGCATGGTCACCCTAAACTTCATTACATATGCAGGAAAACGCTCGTTACTTGACTGTTTTCAATATGCGATCAGTACTGTCAACAACCTTCTTCAGAGCTGCTGGACACGTCAAGTAGGGCAGCATTGTATGCTGGTGATCAGTCTGTCGTTTTATAATCGACATCAGTACCGGTGGCTTCTCTCTCCCCTCAACACAGCCAGTACAGCAATGAAGTTGGTGAAAAACTTCTCCAGTGTCGCATATTTAGTACAAACACTCTTTACCTTCGCGTTCGTGCTTTCCAGGCGGTTGTTTGTCGTTTCACCCAAGGAGAAGACCTGGCCTTTCAGGCCTTCCACCCACTCGTCCTTGGACGAATGCCAGTTGCTGTTGAAGTACCGGATCACCGATTCCAAGCCGCACTCCAACATTTCGGCATAGATTGTAGTGGCGTAAGTCAGCCGAGACATCATGTCCACACCAGGTCTCGCTCGGGTTTTGTTTTCTGGCGCCTAAAGACCTAACACATGGAAAGACAGAGGTGCATGTGGAAAAACCTTGGGGATTTTTTGTGCCCCCTTTTCCCCCCCTTAAAACGCATTGGCCATGGCTGTCATCCCGTCCTCTGTCTCCAGGCTTGTCACGCAGCATGCAACAATTTCGCTCTGCCCGTTGCCGTCAATGCACAGCAAAATCAATCACTTTTAAAAAAGGAAAAAAATTGCCCCGGCCCCCAAAGTGTATGCTCCCGTCAACGAAGACTTACGTGGAGCCTGTAAAAATCAATGGAAGAAAAAAATAGAGGGGTTTTAAAAACCTTTACAGCACTACGAATAATATTTTTAAAGTGATGGGGGGATGCATTTAGTGTGTTATTGTTTACTTTTAAACATCCAGCAGACAGTTTTCATAAAAAAAAAAATTTTAATGGGGGTTTTTTTTTTTTCAATTTGTTTTGTTCCTATAAATCATATCGAAATTGGACTTAAATTTGGGTTGTATTTATTTTTGCCGGACAAAAAATCCAAAATTTTCCCCCCCCGGGCGAAAGGGTTTTTTTTCCGGGATCATGTTTCCCCGGGGTCCCCTTTTTTTTCCTTTTCCAACCCCCGTATCCCACCCCCCCCGACCGGGTTGTTTTGGCAGATGTGCATAAATTTCCTACAACACATAATCTTGAATAATCGTAGCCTGAAAATATATGTGGATCATGTGGAGTTTTAAGGTATATCCCAAGTCACAGACTTCTTTTTGTTATTTCTTATCATAAAGAGCTGTTGTAAACGGCAGCCATCTTGGATATAAATATTAGTTCTGTGCACGATTATTGGGATTTTTTTGCAGGTTATGTGATATTGCAACAATACTGTGTTGATTTTATTTGAAATTCTTCTGTCACTATGTATACTATTACCATTTTTTCAAGCATATAGTTGAGAAATAGCGAGAAAAAGTTTTTTGAACCAGTGGTTATCAAAAAAGAAATGGCATCAATCATTATTGAAAAGAACATTGGCTAAAAGATTAACATTCACTTACATCAGAGACAGTATGATTGCATTTCTCATTGACGTCAGTAACTATCAACGACTGTTTATCTCCACTGAGACTAAGCTTCAGCATGCATTTATGCTATTTACCCAAATGGTTGCACATAAATATTTACCCAAATGGTTGCACGTACATGGATTTAATGCAAAAGTACGAAGCCTTCAATGTAACGGTAAACAGAAGAAAGTTTGTCCCTTGTATTCCATGCGTGAATTTCGTTGTTTTGTGCCAAAAAACGTTTTTATAAAAAGTGCCTAAGTATAACCAATATCGTGAAATGTTTAAGCCCAAAAAATGTAACGGTAAACAAATGGTTGCACGTACATGGATTTGAATGTAAAGTACGAAACCTTCAATGTAACGGTAAACAGAACAAAGTTTGTCTCTTGTATTCCACGTGTGAATGTCGTTGTTTCGAATGCCTAAGGCATCATGAAATCTTTAGCCCAATGGCTGCATCGACACAGGTTTGAATGTAACGGTAAACAGAATTAACTTTACTAAGTTTGCCCCTGCTATTCCACAAATAATTTGGCATAACCAGCATCATGACATATTTATGCACGAAATATTTACCCAAATGGTTGCACGTACATGCAAAAGTACGAAGCCTTCAATGTAACGGTAAACAACAAAGTTTGTCCCTTGTGTTCCATGTTGAATGTCGTTGGGGCCAAACAAAAAATTAAATATAACGATAAACACACTAATTATCGGAACCTTCATAACATAAAGTTCGTAAAATAAACGACTAACCGTTGGTCGGGGCGAATGCCATTGCTCTTCGACCGATACTTTTTCCCTCCCCCAACCCAAAAACGCAAGCCCGTTGGGTGCCCTACGACGGGCATTTTCCAGGTCCGGGTATCGCGTAGTGTCAGTTGCACATTGTTGTCACGTTCGTAATTTTTCTATATCTCTAAAACTGTGTAACTACTAAAACTATCTCCGACTCTAAGCGACATGATCAACGATTCGAAAAGGAAGATGGCAGCCGCATGCGCGTTTTTATATAAAGCCCGCGGGGTAGCCGGACCAATAGCTGAGCAGTTACGAGTCCGGGCCCGGAGCTATAGTCACTTCGTATTAAGTATAATAAACATAGAAAATTACTCGTTAAAAGGGGGGAAAAAAAAAAATGCCCCACCAGTCCCCAGGGGCCCCGCAATTAACACCAAATTATTGTAAAAAAGTTGGGGGTGGGAAATTTTAACACACCCCTCACACGCCGCCATTTGCATTTAAGGCAAAATAATGAAACGAAATAACAAAATATAACCTTCTAATGGTGACTGACATCAATAACATTATTAGACACGATTGAAACTTTTCCCGATAAACATTTAAAAAGCATAATTAGGCCAAAATAAGCGAGGTCAAATAAAAGGGCCCCGCCCAAAAAACGTTCAACTTATAAATTACTGATAAACATTACACAGAAACTACCCTTAAAACACAATTAATAATTGGAAAATTAAACACTGCTACTTCAGTCTTTTTCCGAAAACAACCCGTTCCCCAATTTCTGAACGGGGGCAACCCAAACACCACTCCCCCTTCGCAATCTATTTGGAGACATCGGTCATATCCAAAAAAAATTTTAAAGGGAAAATTTAAAAATTAAAACGTTATGGTTAAATTGTTCCTTTTAAATAATATTTTAGTAAAAAAGGAATGTTCCACGGCGTGAACATCGGGGAAAAGCAGCTCTGTCACCCCTCACCGGAGAGGTTCATCAAAAAAAATATAAACCAGGGCGTTAAAGGAACTCTGGTTTAACCCCTTTTTATTTGCTGCCAGGAATAACATGGAAGTATAACCATTTGGGCGGCCCCTGTCTACAGGACCCCAAAACCAAAATAAGCCGCGGGCAGTACGTTGTTTACATAAGCAGATATTTAATGTTTATCAAATCATACTATTCCCCTCCCATGGACACCTTTTAAATTTTATTATGTAAATATTCTGGAAAATGTTAGAATCAGCACAAAGTATCAAGTCTAGAGAATACAACAAATACATGAATTTGGGGAAATCCTGCCTTAAGAAGGCCCCTTTTCATCATCCCCTTAAAATTACAATGTTAAAAAACACCCGGGTAATTTTTTTGGAAACCCCCTGTAGTGGCCAAATAGTGTGTATGAACTTCTTTTGAAAGACAGGGACAAAGAGTGAGTTATTTATCAGTATTTATCTGGGATTTTTTACCATATTTTTAGGCCGGTTTATGTTATGATTTGGGCCTATTTTAAAAAGGTGTTTCATAAGATTGTTTGTATTGGTTGATAACATTGTTTCCCACAATTTTAACTATTTCCCCACTTTTGTGTTTAAAAAAGGCCATTTCTAAGGTTCCCCCATGTGTGAAGGTTTGTATTCTTAAATTTTATGGAAAGATGATGCTGCCTCAACGGCAATTTCCCATTCCCCATGACAATTTTGGGGGTTCTTCGCATGGGAATTTTAAATTTAAACTTTGTTGCCCTCCTATTATTGTCAAAGGAAATTTATTTTTTGGGGGGAAATTTTTGGGTGCCACTGGGGGCCTAAGATGGTGGGACGGTAAAAATTTCTACTATTTTAAAGATGTCCACGCAAAATGTTTTGGTTTTCCCCCAGGGAAAGGGGTGCCCGTTGGGTCTTACTGTTGCGAAGGGTTTGGGGTGCGTGGACGGATTCAAAATCTGGGGGTGTCACCGGCCTAGTAACTTTCACTCCCCGTGTTATAACCCCCTTCTTAACAGATCAGGAGGGGTACATTCGCGTGAAAAAATTAAAACCCTGTGTAACTCCTGCCTTTTATAAAGTTTTAAAAGGGGGGAACTTTAACAACGTTTTTTTAATTTTCTTCAAAGGGTTTTAAGGTTGCCACCGGGCGGTGACCGATTGTACAAAGGGGGGAAGGGGTTGGGGAAAGTGGTCCGGGTAAGTTGAATTAAACGTCAAAATGGGAACGGTTTTTTTAATTTCCAAATTTTCCTTTGAACCTTAATTATAAGTGGGGAGTTGCCGCTTACAGGCTGTCAATAGTTTTTCAAAATTTGGGGGTTAAAGCCCCCCATTGGATGGCCCCTTTATGGTGCCAAGCTCCTTATTTAAGTAATTAGTATTTAAACTTTTTCCCTAAAAAAAGTTCCCAAAAATTGTGTAAAAGATTTTTATTAAATCACCTTTAGAAAATTTATTTCTATTTTTTTCCTTTAAAAAATCCCATGATCCAAAAAACCCCGTAAAAATATGCTAGGGCAGACCCGGAAATTGTTTATTTACGATTTGGCTTGGAATCCTCTAACATTTACAATTACAACGGGTTGATAGCAGGAAATTTTTTTTCCCCAAATCGAGGTTTCTGCAAAAAAAATTGGGGGAATCTGGTTTGCCCCTAGTCGAAACAAGAATTTTTTTTTTTTATTATCCCCCAAAAATAAATGACATTGCCCTTCTAACTTAAGGGCCTAAATTTGAATTGTTTGCAAAAAAGGTCCATAACCCCGCGGGAAATAAAAAAATGGTTGGCCAACTTCCTTTTGAATTTTGAAAACCAAATAGTGTAATGAAAAAATATTCACAGTTTTGAAATTGTATAAAATTCCGAAGTACAACAAGTCGTGCCTGAACTCCCATCCCCCGCGGAATGCCGCCGAGGGACCCAACCCGGGAAGGGCCGAATCCTTTGTGATCTACTCGGGGGGCATAGTGCTCCTGTGTAAGGGAAAAATTGGTGGAAGAGAGGGCCTTCCCCGGACCACTTTAAATGTTTTTTTACCAACTTTAGTAGGTCCTTAAAGGGTTTTATCTTTTTTTCCCCCAAAGCAAAATTTGGGCCCCAAACGCATTCATCCCATGACAAAAAAGGGGACAAAACCCTGTTTCCTTATTGAAGGCTTTCCCCTTTGCGGATGCAACCTTTAAAATTTCTCCATAATGCGTGCTGGAGAAAAATTTAAGGGTAGGGGGAAAAAGTTTTTGCTGTTCGTCATAAAACCTTGTCGTCTTCGTTAAATACATATCCTTGGCTTCCCCCCTAAACACAGCGAAACAAAAAGGGAAAAACTTTCCGTTTCCTTTTATTAACCTCTTTCCCTTCCCTTCCTGTTTAAACCTTTTTTTCCTTTTCACCCAAAGGCCCTTTTTTAAAACCTTAAACCCCGGCCCTTGGGGCAATCCATTGCTTTGATACGGCCCCGTTCCCAACCCCATTAACAGTTTTTGAAAAACGAAATCACGTAACAGCCAAACTTCTTGTCCCAAGGTTCGTTTTCAAAATCCATGTACGCAACCATTTGGAATTTTAGGCAACATTGGAAATGAAATGCGGCTAACTTGTCTCTGGTCAGTCTTGTGTATACAATGGAATACAACTTGAGTGTTTTAACTTTGGCCATGTTTTCATGTTTGTTTTTGGTTTTTTAAGTGAAAAGGGGCCTGGTTTGTCAATGAACCCAAAAACGGCAAACAATTTTAGTTTTACGTTGCTTAAACCTTACCATTTAGGAAAAAGAAAATTGTTGAAAAGGAATTTAAAAAAATCCCCAGTTTGCTTGTCAACAAACTTCATTTGGGCCTGAAAAAAATAAATTTTAATTGCAAAAAATAATTTTTAATTCCCGTTAAAACACTTTTAATAAATTTTAAAGGGGGTCTTTATGTGTATTTTTAAAAATTTTAACAGTCCACAAATTTTCAAAGATTAAATTAAGAAATTTTTGGGTAGGTTTTTTAATTGCACTTTTTGCCAAAAAATCTGAAAGGTTAAAAAGGGGGTTTAAAATTATTTTTTGGGAAATAAAAAACCCCACCCGCCGAGTACTGGAAAGTATTTCGGAAATTTGCAACCTCCACGCTGAGCTGAACCAGGAAACCAAAAATTTTTGGTTGCCTGGTCATTCAGCTGTGTTCGGACGTTGCTGAGGTCCTTCAGTGTAATAACTTTTCCAGTCACTTGCTGGACGTGCAGCTGGAGCAATTTCTTATTTACCCAAGCCTGATCATGTTTCCGTCTCCTCCTTTTCAACCGTATCCAGCCGACGTTGTTTTGGCAGATGTGCATAAATTTCCTACAACACATAATCTTGAATAATCGTAGCCTGAAAATATATGTGGATCATGTGGAGTTTTAAGGTATATCCCAAGTCACAGACTTCTTTTTGTTATTTCTTATCATAAAGAGCTGTTGTAAACGGCAGCCATCTTGGATATAAATATTAGTTCTGTGCACGATTATTGGGATTTTTTTGCATGCAGTTATGTGATATTGCAACAATACTGTGTTGATTTTATTTGAAATTCTTCTGTCACTATGTATACTATTACCATAAACCTTGTGAAGTTTCAAGCATATACGTTGAGAAATAGCTGAGAAAAAGTTGTTTGAACACTGTTTTGGGTCAAAGTTGACAAAATCCTAGCCCTAGGTTATCACTTAACACAACCGAAATGGCATCAATCATTATTGAAAAGAACATTGGCTAAAAGATTAACATTCACTTACATCAGAGACAGTATGATTGCATTTCTCATTGACGTCAGTAACTATCAACGACTGTTTATCTCCACTGAGACTAAGCTTCAGCATCAGCATTTATGCTATTTACCCAAATGGTTGCACATAAATATTTACCCAAATGGTTGCACGTACATGGATTTAATGCAAAAGTACGAAGCCTTCAATGTAACGGTAAACAGAAGAAAGTTTGTCCCTTGTATTCCATGCGTGAATTTCGTTGTTTTGTGCCAAAAAACGTTATACTATAAGTATAACGAACGTGCCTAAGTATAACCAATATCGTGAAATGTTAGCCCAAATGACCGCATTGCCACAGGTTTGAGTATACGGGCCTTGAATGTAACGGTAAACAAATGGTTGCACGTACATGGATTTGAATGTAAAGTACGAAACCTTCAATGTAACGGTAAACAGAACAAAGTTTGTCTCTTGTATTCCACGTGTGAATGTCGTTGTTTCGTCCAAGGCATCATGAAATCTTTAGCCCAATGGCTGCATCGACACAGGTTTGAATGTAACGGTAAACAGAATTAACTTTACTAAGTTTGCCCCTGCTATTCCACAAATAATTTGGCATAACCAGCATCATGACATATTTATGCACGAAATATTTACCCAAATGGTTGCACGTACATGCAAAAGTACGAAGCCTTCAATGTAACGGTAAACAACAAAGTTTGTCCCTTGTGTTCCATGTATGAATGTCGTTGGGGCCAAACAAATATATAGGCTTTCGATTAATATATAACGATAAACACACTAATTATCGGAACCTTCATAACATAAAGTTCGTAAAATAAACGACTAACCGTTGGTCGGTGCGAATGCCATTGCTCTTCGACCGATACTTTTCCCCTCCACAGACGCAAGCATAGTGCCCGAGTAGTACTTCAGCAGCGGATTTGCGCCATCGACTCTTTGGGTGCCCTACGACGGGCATTTTCCAGCGTCCGGGTATCGCGTAGTGTCAGTTGCACATTGTTGTCACGTTCGTAATTTCATATATATATCTCTAAAACTGTGTAACTACTAAAACTATCTCCGACTCTAAGCGACATGATCAACGTCGAAAAGGAAATGGCCGCCGCATGCGCGATATACGCCGCGGGATATGCGAACGCTACTGGGATGCAATGCGGGGCCGGACCAATACTAGCTTAGTCCCCGGGGATAGAATTATAATAAACATAGAAAATTACTCGTAGTACCTGCCCACAGTCAGGCGTCAGAACACAGCACAATGTTCCGCCACTTGCTACCTGCTAGAACCCTTCCTGTATTGTGGAAGAAACAAATATCCATAGACATATATCACCAAGTTTATTGTAACATGTGTTGGGAAGGATTGGACCCCAATTTTCGTCCAAGTAAAAAGTCTCCGGGTAATATTTAACTACACCCGGGGCTCACACGCCGCCATTTATTTAAGCAAAATTTAACGAAGTTAAAAAAATTTTAAGTGGTGACGACAAACAATAACATTATTATGACACGATTGATAACTTATCCCGCAGGGTACACACAGTTTACAATAGCATAATTAGGCTCTAATAATAAGCGAGCATTCACGCTGGCGAACCATAAATGTACGCCAGTCACAAATACTGTTCAATTCTTATACCAATTACTGATAAATCATTACACAGAACACTAGCCATCATAAGGGCAACACAATTAATAATTAAAGAGAAATTAAACACTGCTACTTTCAGTCTTTCCGAAAACCCCCCGTAAAAAACCCAAAGTTTTCCC
>JAODUO010003461.1:0-14757 GCA_025642075.2 Ridgeia piscesae | reverse complement strand
ATCGTACTCACGATTACTTTTCACGATTACATTTTTTTCATATGAACAGTTGCAAGCAAATATATTAGACAGATAAAATGGCAATATTAGAAGTAATCTAATAAATGTGATAATAATCAAGGTATTCATTTTCTATTACTGTTGAGCATTTCAGTTAAATAAATATTCAGTCAGATTTCTCTAATTAATACCTTCTCTTCCCAGAGAAGCAACATCTCCTCACCCTCCTGCTTAGTACAAAGTGCAAGTTATATTGTGACAGTCCCTGTGAAGCACTGCAGGAGATAAGCATCCCCTAACATCTTGCTTTGTAATTTTAGAAGCCAGGCCACAGCCCCACCTGTACTGTTTGCTCTGTCAGTATGGTGTGAATGACTGGTCATATTTCCAACTTCCAGAATCCTGACTGGGTCTGGGCAGTTAGCTGCTAAATCCCTGTCTATTATGTTTAATTAAGTGCAGACTGTAAACCTGTCTAAATTCACAACCATTCTGTGCTTGTCCCATCCAGACATGGGGTCAAATACATTGAAATGTATTTAAATACAAATATTCTTGAGGGATTACAAATACTTTTTAAATATAAATGTAGTTAAATATGAATACATTGAAAAGTATTTCAAATACTTGTTCATATATTTTTCAAATACTTTTCATTTTGTATTACTATGTAGGTAAAAGAAAAGCAACACATATATTGAGATATCTAGTTTATAGGCATAATTAGTGTTTTGCTCATATGATGACAGGCAGACCAGTGCTAGGGAGTATTGTTATTGCTAACTGCATCACAGTGACAACTGACTGAAAGAGGTAAAGGCCAAAATATATTGTTTGTATGTTACGCCAGGAGGTCCATAATAATATAACGCCTATGTTGCCCTCAGAAGAGACACTGCTAATCATTGCTAGGATGTTGTGAGGAACTTCAAAGTCAGCCAGGAAACCAGAATAACCTGGTGCCAAATTGAACCCTGACTAAAGAACAAAAGGGGATATTGACCTATGGTCACTGTTAGGTCCATCCTCTGGCTCTGAGCAAACACAAGTTGTGGTCACTGCAGGGCCAGGGGGAAGCCTGCTGTTAAGTGTCTTCATCAGTAATTAGCACTGTTGGGTGAAGTTGCAGTTAAGGTAATCAGTTTGGCAGGCATTACATGTGACAGTGAAAAAGAAATGTTGATACTGACAATGTATTTCCAAAAAATATTTGAACAAGTCAAATACTTTAGGAAAGTATTTAAATACAAATACTTTTAATTCCTAAACATCAAATACACATATTTAAAAAAGTATTTATATACTTTCAAATACAACTGTATTTGACCCCATGTCTGGACCCATCTGATATACTACTCTTTTGAATATGCCCCCCTGGTTTTGAAGTGTTGTTATTGTAATGCATTTGATCATGTGTATTTGAAATTTTTAAATGCCTCCTATTTGTATTTGATTCAGAAACCATAAATTAAATTATTTATCCAGCATTAAATGATTCATCCACTACCTGAGAAAGTCGTCTAATTATTAATAACAATAACACCTGGATAGTGGATAGCAGTAATCAGTTAGAACATTAGTGACACAACAACAGAACAAGAATGACACCTAGGGATTCCATGAAAGTCGCCTTTATGTTAGAAACAGGATATTCATTAAAGTAATCATGAAAGTAATCATGCTTATATTGTAAAGTAATCGTACTCGTACTCGAGTATATTGTAAAGTAATCGTACTCGTACTCCAGTACATTTGTTTTCTGAGTACTCGTACTCATGCATGTTCAAAGTAATCGTACTCGTACTCGAGTACATTTGTATTGTACTCACTCCATCTCTGATTGCATTACACCTTGCAGTAACTGAAGCTTATAATAAAATAATTGTATTGGTCATTATTATGTCTACAATAATGCATGGTCAGTCTGCTACAGGTATGAAAAGATTTGTTTGGTGACTCGAGAGTAATCCCAATCAGTACCATGATTTATCATGTTCTATCAACAACTTGCACGGATAATTGAAAACATTCAGATGCATTGTTTGAGATGGTTGGGTTACTACGGAGTAAATTTACTGTGCTGATATTGTTAATTAGTGTACACCTTTCCTTGCTGTCCTTTGGAACCTTTAAATATATCTTTGTATCACTTTAATCATCTCTAGAGAATGAATCAATTCATGGCTGAATACTTCCCATATATGTCAAGTTAGCGTTACTGTATGTAAAGGAATTATAAATTTGCCTAAGAATAAGCTGTAGCATATCATAATCAGTATGTTATTATTAAATGACTGTCTACTTATTCGCATCCTATTCAGTGCATAGAGCTTGACCAACTATGGTTTCTGTTGTGGTTGTTGCAGTGTTGTTGTTGGTTGTGTTTGTGTCTTTGTCACCAGTGATTACTCATTAATCTATTGTGGTGTACCAGAGTCATGTGATGACGATAGTAGGGAATGTCATACAAGCAAACCTATTTTTATACATCGTTTTTGATAGTTTTTGTAAATGCAAGCTGCAGTTGAATAAACCTGCAAAGATTATAACTTGAGTTAGCCGAGTACCCGGTAAATGTTTTTTCTAAACATTATTAATATTTTTGCAAAGTAAATTTGTATTCTTTTAATTTCTCTTTGTTCATATACATTACATGTTACATGTATAAACATGACCTATCTTACCATGAACTATTACTTAATTTCTGACGACATGGCCAGGGTACTACAGCCAGTGGTCACATGGCAGCAACAAAGTGACACCTGTAGACATGGTAGTCGTGGTCCCATTGCTAGCAGTGCCTGCTTTCATATGTATGCACAAAATAAATGTGCATAATAACTTCATTCAAGTATAAGAAAGTAATCTTCAGTCTACACCAGGAAGTAATGTGTGTCCTGAGGCTGTGTTGCCATTTATCAATCAATCCACTGTTGCTGTGTTGGCTGTCTGGTGGATATTGCTAAATGGCAAGGTGAACAGGCAAAGAAAAGAAAAAAGCAGCCTATTGGGGGACCTTTTCATAAAAGAAATCTGTAAAACTAGTAAATATGAAATTATGATAGTTGATATTATTGTAGTTGAAAGTTACATGCTGATTTTAAAACTAAATGTTATCAGTTTTTCATACACTGATTTATGTTGACATATGCAGCCACATGGACAGTTTTGAATCCAAAAATTCACCATATATCGTTGAGAACGTATCTGCCCTGAATTTACCTATACTGTTTGAGAATTGTCTGTGTGGCTTAATATTTACACATGCCTATTGAAAAGAAAGTATGTATGACTTATATTAAAATTAGTATTACGAGCACTTCCACATTGCAGACATGATGTAATTCATTTCTGTTTTGCTTGTGCTATTTCACAGGTGCTGCTTCGAGGTGCAGTTTTGTTATAGTAGGCTTAACATATATAAATAAAATAAACACATTAATGTAATCAAATACTATGATTAAAATGTCCCTATATGACACAGCACATAATTATGTTTGTCGCCCTCACTACTTGCATTTAATCAAAATGAGGAGGATATAAAAGAGGTCAGTAGTGTGAGGTAGTTAGCCTAGGCCACATTATCTGCAATGATGCTAAAGATGACAGAGATATTGCATCAGTGTCGCAAACTATATGCTCGTGGTAATGTATTACCCAGGAAATTTAAAATGTTTACTGATGAAGTAAACTTGTGCTGTTTAATTAATTTTGCTCATCTATTTACATGACCCAACTTTGGGTGAACTAAGGTTTGCAGAGCTTCAGGCATGTTTGCCGAAAGACATACCAGACTGCAAAACAGTACATACCGGGGTACTTTAGAACTTTCAGTGCTTGTTTACGTAATATTGACATGGCACAGACTTGACAGCATAAAGTGTGATGGTATAAGTGTTGCAGTCAGATTATGCAATGTAACAACATATTGCACTGTTAGTTTTAGGGCCTGTAAGTGGGTCATGATACATGGCGAGACTCCGTGCGACTGGAGCTAATTGGGGACTGGACACAAGAATAATATTCTAACGATGGATGACAGTTGTAGCTTCCGACTGATGAATACTAGGAAAATCAGGTCATAAATATCTTGTGTTATACATTTCTTGTCTTAAATGTACGATTTAATATTGAGTTTACCAAAATATCATAGCCATATAGCGATTTACGTAGTGCAGATAATAGACACAAGTTTAGGCCGTATGAGTCTTACGGGATTTGCGTTTTACATTGCTGTACGTTGTGGTTTCAGTAAGCACTTATATCTGACAAATTGTCTAAATGCACAAAATCATAACACATGTATACGTTTGCCCCAAACAGCTTGTACTGCGCGAAAAATGGCACTCTTCATTATTAGTCAAGATCGCCAAACACAAGTACTTGCCGCTATTGCCATGGCAACTACCATAATAATCGATTAAAATTCATGATTTCCGTAATCATTGTCACCGGCAAATTGTTCCACCGCTTCTGCTTGTAATAATCCTTTGGACAATATAACTGAAATACGCTATTTGGGAACAGTTCGATTATTACAACCAAAAACAAAATCCTATATGTTAACATTGAGAATATGGACTTCCAGCCCCCAACTGCCCCAGCCTCGTTTTCGCGCCCGAGACTTACACGCCCTATTGTAGAATGATCCAAACAGTAACACATCTCTTCTTAACCAACAGAGACCAACGAACAGACCACAACCTGTGTATCAGGTCATCCCTGGATATGAACAACTTCCACAGGTAATATCAATTTGATATACATATGTTGATATAAAATATTTTAACAGTTTTGTGAGGCTCATGTACTTTGATATTCTTCAACCAATTAATGGTGATTTATTAAAACGACAACATTGGTGGCATCCAGTGTTTGAACTACTAATTATAAATGATTTGGTGGATGACATTATATCACAGTCAAGCAGTTTGCACACTATACTTATGTATTCAGAAAGGCTAAACGAGATGCTGATGACATTTGTTTCAAGATGACTTAATCAGATGGTCTGAGAAATGGTAAATATTAGTAAATTTTGGAAAATGTAAATGCATGCTTAAGACATGGAAACATGGACACAGAATATATAATGAGGGATGCTGTTTTGTTGGTGTAAAACCACAAAGGAAAAGGACTTATTAGGAGTAACAATTAGTTTTATCATGAATGTTTCCAAACACTGCAGGATTACTGATCCCTTCAAAGGGTAATCATATTCTAGGGCTGACCAGAAGGAATGTCACATATCATGAAAAATTGATAATTGTACCACTTTTAAAAACAACATTTTGTTGTATAGAAATATGAATGGAAACATACATTTAAGTTAAAAAGAGTGAAAGTAATATAATGACCAAGATGATTCCAGAGCCTAGAAACATTAGTTATGAAAATCATTTGATAGGCATAGAGATATTGAATGTTTATGAAGATATTGAAGAGTATTGTTTGTCAAAATTAAAGAAAGCAGCAAAACCAGGGGGCACTGTGTGGCATTAGTTACAGAGCAGTGCAAGTTACATATGACAAAATACTTTTTCACAGAGAACACTAACTGACTGGAACATTTTATATGATTGTGTTAATTCTAGTAATATGAATTGATAACTAGATTAATGTAATGTTTTAGAAATTCCAGTATTTGTTTAGGTCATATTTACATAACTACAGGACACAGGCTTCAAAATGTTAAGCTTGCATGAATATAAGTCTTACAGTCAAAGTATGTGGTGTAACAACTTACTATTGTTGCACTTGTCATAGAATGATCCGTATATATAGTAACACATACCTTCTTGACCAGCAGAGACCAGCGACCACTCCACAGCCTGTCTATCAGGTCATCCCTCGGTATGAACAACTTGAGCAGGTAAAAGAAATTGCTATATGTAAATTTTTTTATAATGTTTATATAACATTGTGTGTTTTTAATGTGATAGACATTAGCAGTGGTCATATTAATTTATAAGTTATTTGTTGTCATAATAATATAATTCCATTAAATTTTATGTAAACATTTGCTGTCAGGTTGACAATAAGTCTTCCACTTATTTGGCTATACTAAACTATGAGATAAAACAATGAGATAAATGGCAAATTATGTTTTTTTAGGAAAACCAAACAGATGTAACAATAATTCTTCCTTATTAGCCAGCCAGTAGAATTTTCCACTATTCTATGTATACCTGTACATATATTTTCTACGTAGAAATGATTATAAAACTGTAATCAGATTAGACTGTGAACACTAATAAACTGAAACACATTTGTCTCCTCTAAACCAGCGACCACATACCGACATTCAACCGTCTGTTTATGATGTCATCCCTGGATCTGAGCAGGGTATTCAGGTAAGAAAACAATTTATTTTGGAGAATTCATCACTAGCTCACGAACAACATTTTGCACAAACACTGACCATAATATAGTAATAATGAATATACCTAAATTATACCTTTTCTCTTAGCATAAATATAAATTCTATATTTTTAGAATTAAAATATGTATTTATAAGTAACATACTTACCTGGCTCCGTCGCTTCACAAGGTGCAGTAGACTTGGCCGTGCCCAAGTTGCTCGTCATAATTAATAAAATGAAAAAATTACCTATCCCCACAGCTCCCACCACCTTATCCAATCACTGAGTATCTCCGCCCTTGGCAAAAAGGCTCATACTGTGATAGGTAATCTCCCTACCTTCGCCCTTCCCTGTCCTTGCCCAATACTTGCGTCTTTGATATGAATGACAGGTCCGGTGTAGTCGGACATGTACAAAAGCATGGATTTCGCCTCGACGTTTGCCAGAAGCAAGCGCAACGAGGAAAACGGTCTTCCATCTGATCCGATGTTTGGTCTAGCGGTTCGAAAGGTGGTTTTGTCAATGCTGACAAAACTAAGGCGAGATTCTACTCTGGAAAATGACGTTGATGGTGCCCGTTACATTTCGATATTTCGAAGTAGCGACTTCAGTGGATGATTCCGTCCTTCTTCCGCACCGGAAGTGGCACGAAGAGTGTTGGCGATTGCCTGCAATGGTCGAGATGGCCAAATGTTTCTCCGTATGAACGTGGAGAAGAAAATCTGACACTACACTCTCAGTAGCCGAGAGTGGATTAATGTGTTCTATGTTACACAAAGTAGTGAAGATCCTCCACTTGGACTCATAGATCGCCAGAGTAGACTCTCGCTGGGGTCTACTGACATGGGAGGCAACGTCGACCAAAAGGTCTCTGCTCCACACGAGTGCTGATAGACGTGGCACTGTGCAAGGGACAAGACTGTCAGCCGCTGGCAATTCATCAGAGAGAAACGTGCGGGCCAGGATGACCCGTTCTGAATGTGGTATCTTGTCACACTGTTTGTCCGGTTGTACGGCAACTGACTGTGGAGCTGTGTCAGTGTACTGTTCGTCGACAGAACTCAAGGCACCATCGTCATCCGAACAGGAATACACGAGCAGATCATCAAACGCCGCATGAGCGTCTGAATAGGAGAACGGCAAGAAAACATAATTGTTGTCTGTATCACGCTGCCGTATTCACGGATCCGGCAGCTTCTGCCAGTGTACGGCGTGGGTACTCGCCTACGTAATGTCGCTAGTCGGGAAGTCATGTCTGAGAATCGCCTGTGTATTCCCGGGACCAACGTTTCAACGCCCAGTCAGTTGTTAATTTCGGTGGAAACAGCGTCGATTCGCCAGCCAAAAACCAGCTCTTCCAGCCACGAGGGGGTTGCGGGTGTGGGTCATGGAGCTGACGAAGGCAAACTCCTGTTTTAATGCGCCAAATTGTTCCCGTAATTGCAGTCGGTTTATTCATTGCCGTCCCCGGAGACCGGGCAACCTCGACTACGTTGAGAAACGCAATTGTTGTAACGCATATTGACGGCACCTGGTTGCGATCGCTCCCCGTTAGCGTTAAGGCTGCGGCGGTTTCTGATTGGATTCGCCAAATAGGGTCAATCTCCAGAGAACCGGCCGGGTCTCCGGCTTCAGGTTTCCATACGGCCGAACGGTGTTAACCTCCGGCTTCGGCTAGACCTCCGGACTCCAGGCCTCTGGGCTCCGGCCCTCCTGGTTCCTGTCCGCCGCGCCCCCAACGATGGTTGAACTGTTGCTAATCGCGCATTGCTATTATCGGCTGTTCGCGAAGACGGCTGAGAATATCTTCCAACATGAACTAACGGTCACGGTCTTGTACCATCTCGGGGATGGCACCAGAGAAAACCCAAGAAAGCTGCCACAAGATATGCTACATGTCTGTAGGCTAGTGCGCTTGTGGCTGCGCATCTAATAGCATGGGTTGTAGCGATATTTACATGTGTCAGGCGCCTGCGTTTATGAAACGGAGCGGCGTTTATACTGTTCCATTCCATACTTAATCAGTCCACTGTGAACAAGTGTCATACCTATTGTTGACTGTAATACTGTGACAAGAGACACTTGTTTGGATGATTATCGCCGCCGCGCATGAGTCTAGTGCAGACGGTGGCGTGTTTGCGAGTGGTCCGCCATTACAATTACGTTAAAATTGGAAGGGCTGAGTTGAAAAAAAAGGCTAATAATAGAAAAATACAACTGAAAAGTGGTCTGAAAACAGCCCATTATATTGCAGAGGTGAAAAGAAAAACAATAAACCATAACTTTGTTTAAACAAAATATGATATCAGCTCACATAACTGATATATACGGAGCTACGCGAAGGCAAGACTTAAACAATGGCGGCACCAAGTAAGAAGAGAAAAGACTCAGTGATTGGATGAGGTGGTGGGAGCTGTAGGGATAGGTCATTTCTTCATTTTATTAATTATGGCGAGCAACTTGGGCACGGCCAAGTCTGTTGGGCCAGGCTAAATCTGTTAGGCAATAAATGCATTGTAACACTTGACTGCGAATGTCCATTACCTAGAATCAGCCAGTGCTGGTATTTATTACAAACAAAGTTCTTGATTCAGTTGTTTTTATCTCAGTTTGCAGTTAGGATGCCTGGGAAACACTGGACTTAAAAAAGAGTTGTATCCAACTGTATCCCTTCAAGGCTCTTTGTAAAACATCTGACCCCTTGAGGACTCTTGAGAAACTTCTAGCTAAACCAAACCCCCATGTGAGGAAACTCCAATAACCGCATTGCTATTAAATATAGAATTAAAAAATAAACCAAAACATGGTTCAATACAAGATCATGGTAGCTGCAAACAAATCTCCTTTTCCAAAGATCTATTCTTTGAAAAAGAAAAACCTATTGCTATTTAAAAAACATTTCAACAACAGGACAAGGGGCCTTGACCAAGTGGCTGATCCTTATGGGGTCAAGGTCCAGTCACCTTTTTCTATGTCATTCGCTTCCTTCCATCCCACCTGATCTAACAATTGGCCATTTATTAATACAAACAAAGATAGTCATGTTTACTGATGTTCTTGCCATGTTTTGTCCTTGTAAGAGTTGTGACCTTACAACATAAAGGGCAATGACAAGGCATCAACACCAATTGTTCTAACATCAAACTACATTTATACTTACAGTGGTAACATAGTAGGCACAAGTCGATGTAAAATAAGTATGTTATTATTATATGAAGTTCACTTCTGTTGATGTTAGACAAGCCGTTCTCAGCACCACGTCTACAACCAGCACAATCCTCGGTCAGCGGCCAAACATGAGGTCAGGCCACACGGTCAGTCTTCAGTCCAACAAAAGTCCACCATCCGACCCTCTGCCTCGACTGTTCCATCCAGTCTGCCAGATACACCAAACACACAGAAACAGAGACAGTCACGGTCACGTGTTCGGCGCTACTGCTGCATCTGCGTGGCCGTGACTGTGTTTGCAGGAATCATTGCTGCTGTTATTGGCATCGCAGTGGTCCTTTCTGGTAAGAAATAGTTATCTTACAACATGCATTTGTTAGTAAATACAGCCTGTACCCCTAAATCTGATAAATAGGATGTATGAGTGCTATACGCTGGCAGGTAATACTTCTCCAAGAGTGTTAAGGCCAGACTCGAGATGTTTTGATATCCACAAATAGCACTTGGGTGTTTGTCTTTGACATGATATTTCTGGCCTGAACAGGTAACATGACTCTGAATCGATTTTCGGTAGACACGTGTTGGGGAGAGCTAACACTGAAAGGCCTCAAAGGACTCTCTGGTAGTCAAGTAATATACTGACAGAATGGGGCATGACAATTACTTTGGAGGGAGTGATTCTTCTGATGTGCAGGAGAATGTTCGGATGTTTTCAGGAGAATTGGCAAGGTGTCGATCTAAGATGAGAAAACGGTTACAGTTAGGATTAAGACAAACATAACTGAAACAACATTGTTTTATTACAGCATATACACAATATAACATGTGTCTACTATAAGAAAATTAAGCACACATTTAACTGAAGCAGTAGAATGCTAGGTATATGACATATATATATATATATATATATATATATATATATATATATATATATATATATATATATATATATATATATATAGTCTTTGGGTATGAGATAATCCAGCCTTTACTAGAAAAGTCACTTTATTGCTTTTAATTGGTTTTCACAAGATTCGTATATAACATGTACATCTATGCCAATGCTATCGTGGGTGTGCACAGCCAGGTGAATGGTCAGGAATTTATCTTGGTGCAATGTGAAAATCCCATCTCGCATTCAACAGAATTAATAGAGTTGCTTGGAAGAAACATTGGCAACTTAAATAATCATGTGAAGTCGATTTCAAGTGCGATCGAGGCAAATAATTTGAGGAAATAGATGCCACAGGGCCTGCATGTTCAACACTTTTCAGCAAAGTGCATCGACTGCCTAGAACAGGCAGAACATTGTAGCAATACATATTTTATCTTTCTAGTCATATATAAGTTTATTTCAGACTCAGTTCTTATACAAGGAAAGTCATATATGAAAACCAAACACCTCAAGCTATCCAAAAATATGTTCATGTCATAGTAGCCATATCACAAATAATTAGTATAACATACAAATATTAGCATAGAGAGGGAGAGCTATGTAATAAAATCAACAAGATTTATCGATACAGTTTGTAGTTGGATGTATTTTAATAATGTTTGTTTCCTTTGTTCTTCCAGGAACATCACCTGTACCACCAGAGAAACGTGAGTTATCATATTTAAGCAGCTCCGGATTCAAATACAGCTATACCTTATTTAATAACCTTATTCCTCTACTACAAAATAGCACACTTTTAATGTTAACGAAACCTTTAATGTTAACGAAACCCTTATTAGAGCAGGAAGTAGGCAGCGAAATAGATGGATAACATAGAGCCATATCAAGAATAATTTGTGTAATGTCCTTTAGGTCTATTTGTAGAATTGTAAAGAATTCATCACATCTCCATAATTTTGTAAAATTTTGCTACAAAATATGCATACCTAATGCTTGCTGCATACATATCTGATGCCTATTGCATACACAGGTCGGCGGTCACACCCAAAAACCCACCTCGCACAGAAGAAGGGGTCAGGCAATACGAGTGGCGTGTATTACAGGCTACTGAAGGAGGAGAGGGTTATTTCTTCATGAAGTTGTGCATATGCAATTTGTAGACAACCAGTGTTTTTGTTAACTTTGCAGAGGAAGTGCAGGCAAAAGTGAAATTGGACGGCAAGGAGTACGTGAACGCTTACGGTGACAAGAACTCGCCCGAATACAAGCAGTTGGCGAAAGAATTCTGCGGAAAAGTTGGTCTAATTTTGTCATACTGATTTTACAGAGTTGTGTATTGCGAATATTAAATGCATTACACCAGGCAGGCTACTTTTGGTTTTGCTTGTAAGATAGACTTACAAAACACACACCAGCTCCTGATGCCATCTGGTGATTAACCAAGCTATAAACATTAGCATGACACATATTATGAGATAGGTGGGTGACTCATTGTGCAAGCACTGTTTGTTTTTCGGGTAACACTGACTTTCCAAGTCCTCCAAAAAATCAGAAGATTTTCCAATTTTTATAGAAAACGTTCCGCTTTCCAGCTTTGTTTTGAAAATCTTTCGCTTTTTATGGACTTGGCCTGTTATTGCAGCATCACCCAACGCATACAAATTTGCCAGAAAACTGTCAGAAATTGATTAAATCTCCGGTTAGGCCACACAGAAAACCCGACCTGTAGGACTTTTACATCAATGAAACAAAAGAAATTCTTTGAGGGCTTAAGATGCCAGTTAACTAATTGCAATCGATCCTGACACTGAGCTAAAGCTCTAGAATAAAGACAACAGCTGAGCTGTCAACAAACTAAACTGAATAAGAGTTATTTAAATCACATTTTATATTGATGACTTAACATTGACAACAATTTAAACGATACCCTTATCACTCAAGTATCGAGTGCAATCTGTTCACGTCTATGCAAATAATGTTCATCCATACACCTACAGTATTCATACTTTGTTAAATTTACGTATGCTTGCTAAATATTACAATTGGAGTAAATGATAAAAAATTTGTCCTTCACATTCATAAACTATATATAGTTTCACCCGCTCTTTAAAATACAAATTTCATATTTATAAGTTAAATATCGCATCCTTTATATTTTTTATGCTACAGTCCTATTTATAAATCATGTCTCCTTGAACAAGGTAGTGCATTCACATGTCAAGGCTACATATAGTGTGTATAGTAAAACACGATGTTGCTGCTGTTTATTATGCAAGGGATGTGCTACAAGATAACACATATCATACATGTATATCACAGTATATGCTAATGTTTTTACTCATGAAAACCATATTAAATAATAAAATCTTTCTCGGTCAAACATGTTCGCCTTCAGATTCACCAAAATCCACACTTGGAGACTCACCAAAACACACTTTCTCTCAAAACATTGCCTACAAATATCCACCTTCCGTAAATACTGAGGATTAACTCAGTGTCTAGTTCTCATCGAAATATCAAAGTTCTGACACTTAGATGGCTATGAAATTGGGCATTTGATTTTCAAGCAAAAAATGTCTGCCTTTTGTGTAGTAAGAGGAAGATCTTCTGCTTCTTTTAAATAAAATGTTGGAAGTTCTGGTAATAGAGCTGAGAATCTTACAGCTCAATGGTTTGTGCCTTGATTGTCAATTTGTAGACGTATCATACTGGATGTGGCTGTTTATAGATAACACAAGTATAATGGAATATGCGAGTTATACTGATCAACTATGTTAGTTGCTCAAACGCAGTGTAATTGCACAATATGCTATGAATACAAATATGAAATCATTTATTTCAGGTAAAAACCCATGTACATGATACATACACATAAAAAGCCTTTAAAAGGTAAATATGTTAAACAATGAGTAGATAAAAATTAAATGGGGTATAAGTTAGATAAGTGTAAAAGGTTAAATAATGAGCTATATATATATATATATATATATATATATATATATATATATATGATTGTATAATAAATATGCAATTTATACATGTACATAAACACCATTTGAAAAAAGTTACACATGGAATGGATAAAATAATTAATTGATAAGTTATATAAACAAATTAATAACTTCAAAAAAATATTATACATATATGTATGACATGATATCTGTCTTACTGGTTTATAGTTTACAGTGATTTGGCCCAGCTACTCCACATTGGACCATTTACAATACATTTGAACATAACGTTAATCAAGTCGTTATTTATGTTTTTTAAACTATAAATATTCTTACCCAATAGGATGTTGAATGTATCAATTGCATTATTAACAAACATGATACTTGTACTGTCCCATCGGTTATATCCCAAAATCTGTCTATGCATATTGTTGTAGGCATCTGTAGTCTTTAAATAGTTGCCCTTATTAAAGCTTACCTATAGTTGGGAACAATGAATTGTACAGCAATATGCATGAAACAGACGTAGTTTAACACCTGTGGAACAGTGGTGACATTTACTGATAATGCTACAAGAACCGGCATAAAAGTTACATAGATGTCTCAAAATATCTTCAACATCTTTCAGGTCATTGCATACTATCACACCTAAATATTTTGCTTTTTGACATAGCAAGCTTGTTTAAGTTCATATAGATATCTGGACATTTCAGATTAAAACCTCATGGTTTGAAGACCATCCATAACGACTTGATATGGTTATATTTAAAATCATTTTAAAGACCAAACTTTGCACAAATGTTCAGCAAACCCTGAAGCCCACCAGGACTGGGTGCAGTAACACATAGACCGTCAGCATAAAATACGTGATTAGTACAGCAGTTGTGTATGTTACAACCTATTCCAGCAATATTTAGCATATTGCTTAAAGCATCAATGGACACAATAAATAAATATGGGGAAAAATCCCACCTTGTCGCACACCATTAGAAACATTTAAAATGTCTGAGGTTGTAGAACCCCATTTGATACAGAATGTTTGTGTTCTGTACCAGTATAAGAGGATACAGATAAGTAGAACAGGCACACCACGGTTAATAAATTTTCTAAAAGTGCATGTCCAGTGATTGACTCTGTCAAATGCTTTTGAAGTGTCTAGAAAGCAGGTTTACAGGCTGTTTTAATGTTACGGATGGTGTTGTAAAAGTTTAAGTGTTCTTATAACTGCATAGATGTTGCACCTTTTGGCCAATTTATCGAAAATAGTAAAACCAAATTTCAAATAGTGGTAGACTCATCATAATTGTGTACACTAATTTAGTTAAATGATAATGTTAGGTGAAATGAATGTATTAGCTAATCCGTTTTAGAAGCTACAACG
>JAODUO010003460.1:0-17097 GCA_025642075.2 Ridgeia piscesae | reverse complement strand
TGACAGTGAGTGAAACCTTGTGTTTATCGAATACAACCATTTTGTGCAGGTGTTGATGTAATTAAAAATGTAGGCCGATCACCGGGAGAATCAAAGATAGTCTGACATCGATATATGTATTATAACAAGTGAAGTGGACATTGTTTTAATGTTACCGGTCTCACAAAGATGATAGCACAATTGAAGTGAAACGTTGTACTTAGACGATTGTTCGGGCTATTTTTCACGCTATGTGATTGATCAGATATGATATAATGAAGGTGGTTTATACTTCGAATCATTTCCTCGCAAGCACTTCAGGTGGTGCTTTTCTGGGGCCTAGCTATGTCTGCATGTTTTACGTGTTTCACCGAATGTGCTCTGAATGCAGTAAGAGGTAAATTGGGTGGCTAAACAGCGAAGCAGCCAACTATGTCAGTAGCATGTGCACCATTACACATCACCTTGTGAGCGAGCTTCTGTTGCACCAAGACAACTTGGCTACATTAATTACTGTATATCAAATAAAGTTATGTCAAAATGTGATGCTAACATCAGGCACACGAAAGGAAACTTGTGTACAGAGGCTCGAGATGCGCATCGCGGAAAATATCTTAACATTGACATGCATAAGCACCATTCGCGCGAATGTCACACACATTCTCGCATGCACACACACACACAACACACACACACACACACACACACACACACACACACACACACACACACACACACACACACACACACACACACTTAATACAGTTGAGTAGATGACTCTTTGCCCCTCATGACACCAAGCACAACGCACTAATCTCGACTGGAAACCGTATGCTTAGGAAGCAGCATGAAAAGGCAACCTACACAAGTGCCTATTTCTTTGCAATAGTGTAACTGACGCGGTCACAATTGATTTGCCTTCATTCTGAAAGAAGTGTAGAGATCGTTAGATGTTTTGAGACAAATATTTATTTCAATCACACATAATTACACATTTCTCGGCACGCAAATGTGTATCTAGATAGTGGCGTAGACAGGCATCATATTTAGAAAGATTGCCATGGAAACAATAGCATACGCTACAGTGATCAATGCCAACAGGCCAGGTCTTTGGCCATACCAGGAGCGCTATTCCGAAAAACAGATATCGCCATAAAATAGACATAGAAGTCATGGCGAAGTGCCATACGAAAAAACAATAGTTGTTCCAAACTACCCAGACAACTACGAGATGATATACTAGACTTGCGTTGGTGGCACCATTTTCTCGCGTCGTGTTCTGAGAGGTGTTGTGTCGACACTTCGGACTCAAATAGGAAGACCTGAAACCAAAGAGCAGACATTTCGCAAGTTAAATATGAAAACGAAACCACAAACCTAAAGGCAATGGTCGCTTCATATCATCATTGAAATTGTACGCCCTAAAAAAAGGTAAACAAAAGGGAAAACCTTTTGGAACGAACATTTTGTAGGGTTGTTCCCCCCCGTCCTCTGCCCCCGCCTCGTTCCCCCCCTCCTTTTGCCCCCCGCCCCCCCCCTCCCCTTTCCCCCGCCTGCCCCCCTTCCCTTCGCCTTCGCCCGCCTCCCCTTCCCCCGTCCCCCGCCCGCCCCGCCTTCGCCTCCCCCGCCCCCCGCCTTGGGCCCCCCCTTCCCCTCGGCCCCCCCCCCCCTCGCCTGGGCCCCTCGCCTCCCCCCCTGGTCGTCGCCTTCGCCCCCCTGCCTTTCCCCCCTCGCCTCGCCCCCCCGCCTGCCTCGCCCCCCGGCCTCCCCTCCCCCCCTCGCCTCGCCCCGCCTCGCCTTTGCCTCGCCTCGCCCCCCGCCCCCCCCCTCCCTGCCCCCGCCCGCCTGCCCGCCCGCCCGCCTCCCCTCCCCGCCTCGCCTCGCCTTCGCCTTAACAAATTTCGACTTGTAATTTATTTGACAGCATGTAGGCCTAGAGCGTTTGCTTCATTGCGTTACGTACATTGATTTCGTGTCATATAAAGAGGTTGGAATGGCATATAATGCTTCAGAAACATTTTAGCGCAGCCTGTACACAGCACTCGTGGCGTCGCCGTTATCATGTTTTAGAGTTCCATGTCGCAGAGAGTAGAGTGCCAACACTTTCAACAGAACTTCTGTCGTAACGTTTAGTATTATAAAGCTCAGCAGTACGACTGTTAAATTAGATATTGCCTAAACTTCTATTTGCAGATGCAAAGTTGGAAAGCTTGAGGAGACATTGATAACTCATCGAAAGGTGCTATGCGCCATGTACAGTGGACTGTGAATGAGAATAACAATATGAATTCTGTGCCATTTCCGACAAGAATTAGGCACTTGTGTAGACTTCCAGCCCTCCTCAATTGTTCCTACACTTGAAACTTCATCACGAGAGCCGACGGCCCATGTTTAATACGCGCGGACGCCGCAGCAGGCTGATATATTTGGTATAAAAATCGATGGACAGAGACTGACATTATTGAATCTAATCGGTGCTATACGCCACGCGTCGTACATTAAAATGTACCCGAAAGTCGTACAGACCGCACTCCTTTAAAAAAACGATAGTCCTATGCGTGCTGATGACAACATCCCTAGTTCGCTAGAATAGGGAAAAAAAACCCCCCTCCTGCAACGGCGTCGCCATTTTAAAATCTGCGTCGGGAAAAAAAACGGCGCGTTTGGTATTGTCGTGACGTCCAGTGGGAATTTTCCTTTGGGCGCGCCGCGCACCCTCGGCAAGAGATACCTGTTTTTTTGTAATCTTACCGCATCGCTGGGGATTTACGCATTTGACCCAGTGTGGTGAAGGGATTTGACATGTGAAAAAATGCGCTTCTGGTTTCAACTTTGTTAGTCCCCGGGTTTGTAACGTTTTTATTGTTTTTTTTTCAGGTGTTCCCCGGGAAGATACAAAACCCCGGCCGACAACTTTGGCAGCACTACTGCCCGACCGGGCGGATGATGTAAAGGGGACGGGCTTAGTCATTTGACGGAGTAAACCGGTTTATCGAATACAACCTTTTTGTGCAGGTTTTAAATTAAAAATGTAGGCCGATCACCGAATAAAAGTCGGGGCGTTTTAATGACCGGTTCACAAAGATGATAGACAATTTAAGTGGTTTTACTTAGACGATTGTTCGGGATTTTTCACGCTATAGACTGTCAGAAGAAAATGAAAGGGTTTTTAAATTCGAATATTTCCTCGCAAACCCAGGGGGTTTTTGGGCCCAGCTATGTCTGAGTTTTAGTGTTTCACCCAATGTGTTGAATGCGTAAAATTTGGGGGGGTTTAAAAAGGAAGCAGCCAACATTCAGTAGCATGTGCAATTACACATCACCTTTTGAGCGAGCTTTGTTGCACCAAAAAACTTGGCTACATTAATTACTGTATATCAAATAAAGTTATGTCAAAATGTGATGCTAACATCAGGCACACGAAAGGAAACTTGTGTCAGAGGCCGAGAGCGCATCGCGGAAAATATCTTTAAAATTGATATGATAACACCATTCGGGAATTCACACACATTCTCGCCCCCCCCCTCCCCACACACACACAACACACACACACACACACACACACACAAACCCCTCCCCCCCCCCCCCAAACACCAAACCCCCCCGGGCACCAACCCCCACACACACACACACACCTTAAACAGTTTATAGAATTTTCCCTCATGACACCAAGCACAACGCACTAATCTCGACTGGAAAAGTATGCTTAGGAAGCAGCATGAAAAGGCAAACCTACACAAGTGCCTATTTCTTTGCAATAGTGTAACTGACGCGGTCAAAATTGATTTGCCTTCATTCTGAAAGAAGTGTAGAGATCGTTAGATGTTTTGAGACAAATATTTATTTCAATCACACATAATTACACATTTCTCGGCACGCAAATGTGTATCTAGATAGTGGCGTAGACAGGCATCATATTTAGAAAGATTGCCATGGAAACAATAGCATACGAAAGGGAAATGCCAACAGGCCAGGTTTTTGGCCCCATAGGTTTCCGAAAAACAGTTTTAAAAAAGAAAAAACCAGGGCCTAAAAAAATAGTTTTTCCCAAAACCCCCAACCACGAGATGATATACTGATTTCTGGTGGTTTTCTGGGTCGTGCCTCCCTTGGATCAAATGGAAACCTGAAACCAAAAACAACATTTCGCAAAGTTAAAATGAAAAGAAACCACAAAGCAACTAACAGGCAATGGTCGCTTCATATCATCATTGAAATTGACCCCCTGGTTTAGAGTAAATCTTTATGGAAGAACATCTTGTAGGGCCCTTCGCCTGCCTCCCCTTTTCGCCTCCCGTTTCGTTCGCCTCCCTTTTCCGCCTGCCTCGCCTGCCTCGCCCTTCGCCTCGCCCGCCTCCCCCCTCGCCCCCCCCCCCCGCCCGTCTCCCTCGCCTGTTGCCTTCTCTTCCCGTCCCCCCCTCCCCTTTCGCCCGCCTTTTTCCTCGCCTGCCCCCCGTTTGCCCCCCCGGGCCCCCTCGTTCCCCCCTTTCCCGTTTTCGTTCGCCTGCCTGCCTGTTCGCCCTGCTCTTTTTGTTTTTCGCCTTCCCCTTCGCCCCCCTTTTGGTTTTTTTTCCCTTTTTTTTCGTTTTTTTTTTAAAATTTTTTGTTTTTTGTAATTTTTTGCCCCCAGCTTTTTGTAAGGGTTTAAACCCCGTTTGCCAAAATTTTTTGGGGGGGTTGGCGTCAGGGATTTCGTGTCATATAAAGGGGAGGAATGGCATATAATGTTCAGAAACATTTTAGCGCAGCCTGCATACAGCACTCGGGGCCGTCCCAATTTTTTTTACATTTCCCCATACCGCAAAAGGGAAATGCCAACACTTTCAGCTGAACTTCTGTCGTTAAGTTTAGTATTATTAAAGGGGTAGACTGTTAAATTGATATTGCCTAAACTTTTTTTGCAGACAAATTTGGGAAAAGCTTGGGGAGAATTGATAACTCACAAAAGGGCTATGCGCCATTTTCAGTGGCCCGTGAATGAGAATAACAATATGAATTCTGTGCCATTTCCGACAAGAATTGGGCACTTGTGTAGCCCACCCCCCCAATTGTTCCTACACTTGAAACTTCATCACGAGAGCCGACGGCCCATGTTTAATACGCGCGGACGCCGCAGCAGGCTGATATATTTGGTATAAAAATCGATGGACAGAGACTGACATTATTGAATCTAATCGGTGCTATACGCCACGCGTCGTACATTAAAATGTACCCGAAAGTCGTACAGACCGCTTTTTTCCTTTTTTAAAACAAATAGTTAGGGTTGTCATATGAAAACCATAGACTATCGTTTTATTATGGAGAGCGGTCTGTACGACTTTCGGGTACATTTTAATGTACGGGGCGTGGCGTATAGCACCGATTAGATTCAATAATGTCAGTCTCTGTCCATCGATTTTTATACCAAATATATCAGCCTGCTGCGGCGTCCGCGCGTATTAAACATGGGCCGTCGGCTCTCGTGATGAAGTTTCAAGTGTAGGAACAATTGAGGAGGGCTGGAAGTCTACACAAGTGCCTAATTCTTGTCGGAAATGGCACAGAATTCATATTGTTATTCTCATTCACAGTCCACTGTACATGGCGCATAGCACCTTTCGATGAGTTATCAATGTCTCCTCAAGCTTTCCAACTTTGCATCTGCAAATAGAAGTTTAGGCAATATCTAATTTAACAGTCGTACTGCTGAGCTTTATAATACTAAACTTAACGACAGAAGTTCAGCTGAAAGTGTTGGCACTCTACCTTCTGCGATATGGAACTGTAAAACGTGGTAACGGCGACGCCACGAGTGCTGTATGCAGGCTGCGCTGAGATGTTTCTGAACATTATATGCCATTCCATCCTCTTTATATGACACGAAATCAATGTACGCAACGCAATTATGCAAACGCTCTAGGCCTACATGCTGTCAAATAAATTACAAGTCGAAATTTGTTAAAAGGCGAGGCGAGGCGAGGGGGGAGGGAGGGAGGCGGGGGGGCGGGGGGGCGGGGGGGCGAGGCGAGGCGGGGGGCGGGGGGGGGGGAGGCGGGGGGGGGGCGAGGCGGGGGGGGGGGGGGGGGGGGGGGGGGGGGGGGGGGGGGGGGGGGGGGGGGGGGCGGGGAGGCGAGGCGGGGGGGCGAGGGGGGGGGGGGGGGGGGGGGGGGGGGGGGGGGGCGGGGGGGCGAGGCGAGGCGAGGCGGGGCGGGGGGGGAGGCGGGGGGGCGAGGCGAGGCGAGGCGGGAGGCGGGGGGCGAGGCGAGGCGAGGGGGGGGAGGGGGGGAGGCGGAGGCGGAGGCGGGGGGGCGGGGGGGCGGGGGGGCGGGGGGGCGGGGGGGCGAGGCGAGGCGAGGCGGGGGGGGAGGCGAGGCGAGGCGGGGGGGCGAGGGGCGAGGCGAGGCGAGGCGAGGGGCCATACAAGATGTTCGTTCGCATAACGATTTACCCTTTAATGTAATACACTTTGTAGGGCGTACAATTTCAATGATGATATGAAGCGACCATTGCCTGTTAGTTGCTTTGTGGTTTCGTTTTCATATTTAACTTGCGAAATGTCTGCTCTTTGGTTTCAGGTCTTCCTATTTGAGTCCGAAGTGTGAGCGACACAACACCTTCAGAACACGAAGCGAGAAAAGGTGCCACCAACGCAAGTCTAGTATATCATCTCGTAGTTGTCTGGGTAGTTTGGGAAAAACTATTGTTTTTTTCGTATGGCACTTCGCCATGACTTCTATGTCTATTTTATGGCGATATCTGTTTTTCGGAATAGCGCTTGGATGGCCAAAGACCTGGCCTGTTGGCATTGATCACTGTAGCGTATGCTATTGTTTCCATGGCAATCTTTCTAAATATGATGCCTGTCTACGCCACTATCTAGATACACATTTGCGTGCCGAGAAATGTGTAATTATGTGTGATTGAAATAAATATTTGTCTCAAAACATCTAACGATCTCTACACTTCTTTCAGAATGAAGGCAAATCAATTGTGACCGCGTCAGTTACACTATTGCAAAGAAATAGGCACTTGTGTAGGTTGCCTTTTCATGCTGCTTCCTAAGCATACGGTTTCCAGTCGAGATTAGTGCGTTGTGCTTGGTGTCATGAGGGGCAAAGAGTCATCTACTCAACTGTATTAAGAGTGTGTGTGTGTGTGTGTGTGTGTGTGTGTGTGTGTGTGTGTGTGTTGTGTGTGTGTGTGTGTGTGTGTGTGTGTGTGTGTGTGTGTGTGTGTGAGTGTGTGTGTGTGTGTGTGCATGCGAGAATGTGTGTGACATTCGCACGAATGGTGCTTATGCATATCAATGTTAAGATATTTTCCGCGATGCGCTCTCGGCCTCTGACACAAGTTTCCTTTCGTGTGCCTGATGTTAGCATCACATTTTGACATAACTTTATTTGATATACAGTAATTAATGTAGCCAAGTTGTCTTGGTGCAACAGAAGCTCGCTCACAAGGTGATGTGTAATGGTGCACATGCTACTGACATAGTTGGCTGCTTCGCTGTTTAGCCACCCAATTTACCTCTTACTGCATTCAGAGCACATTCGGTGAAACACGTAAAACATGCAGACATAGCTAGGCCCCAGAAAAGCACCACCTGAAGTGCTTGCGAGGAAATGATTCGATGTTAAAACCATCTTCATTATATCAGTTCTGATCAGTCATATAGCGTGAAAAATAGCCCGAACAATCGTCTAAGTACAACGTTTCACTTCAATTGTGCTATCATCTTTGTGAGACCGGTAACATTAAAACTAATGTCCACTTGCACTTGTTATAATACATATATCGATGTCAGACTATCTTTGATTCTCCCGGTGATCGGCCTACATTTTTAATTACATCAACACCTGCACAAAATGGTTGTATTCGATAAACACAAGGTTTCACTCACTGTCAAATGACTAAGCCGCGTCGCCAATCTTCACATCATCGCGCCCGGTCGGTCAGTAGTGCTGCCAGAAGTTGTCGGCCGTGTGTCTCTGTATCTTCACCAGGCGCAGACACCTGAGAAAAAAAACAATACCAGAGCGTTACAATATGCGCGGTGACTAACAAAGTTGAAACCAGAAGAACGCATTTATTACACATGTCTAAATCCCTTCACCACACTGGCGTCAAATGCGTAAATCCCACAGCGATGCGGTAGAGATTACATTAAAGAAACAGGTATCTCTTGCCAGCATTCGGCTGCGCGGCATAGTAATCGCGCCAAACCGGAAGAGGCATTCCTACTGTGACGTCACGACAATACGGCAAACGCGCCGTTTTCGTTTCTGGCGACGTCAGATTTCAAAATGGCGACGCCGTTGATCTAGGCGAACTGGGGGGGCGCTTTCTTCCGTATTCTAGACTTGAACTAGTGTATGTTGTCATCATGTACACGCATAGGACTATCGTTTTATTATGGATTAGCGGTCTGTACGACTTTCGGGTACATTTTAATGTACGACGCGTGGCGTATAGCACCGATTAGATTCAATAATGTCAGTCTCTGTCCATCGATTTTTATACCAAATATATCAGCCTGCTGCGGCGTCCGCGCGTATTAAACATGGGCCGTCGGCTCTCGTGATGAAGTTTCAAGTGTAGGAACAATTGAGGAGGGCGGGGGGGGGGGGGGGGTTTAACAGTTATCTACTTTAAATCTAATCTTAACGACAGAATTCAGTGAAATTTCGCACTCTACTTCTGCGATAGGAACTTAAGTATAAGCGACGCCAAGTGCTGTATGCAGCTGCGTAGAGTTTGAAGCATTATATGCCAATTTAACATCGTCTGCTGCTTTATAACTACTAAATCAATGTACGACGAATTAGCGAAACGCTCTAGGCCTACATGCTGAAATGGAATCTAAACGAGTACGGCGAGGCCGAGGCTGAGCAGGCTGCGCGAGAGTCGAAGCTAAGCATCAGCGACACGAAGCAGCGGCAGGCAAATGCAAGCGAGGCAGCTGAAAACAGCGAGGAGGCGAGGCGAGGCGAGGCGAGGCGGGCGAGGCGAGGCGAGGCGAGGCGGCGAGGCGAGGCGGAGGCGAGGCGGCGAGGCGAGGGCGAGGCGGGCGAGGCGAGGCGAGGCGAGGCGCAGGCGAGGCGAGGGCGAGCGGGCGAGGCGAGGCGAGGCGAGCCGAGGCGAGGCGAGGCGAGGCGAGGCGAGGCGAGGCGAGGCGAGGCGAGGCGAGGCGAGGCGAGGCGAGGCGAGGCGAGGCGAGGCGAGGCGAGGCGAGGCGATGCCATACAAGATGTTCGTTCGCATAACGATTTACCCTTTAAGTAATACACTTTGTAGGGCGTACAATTTCAATGATGATATGAAGCGACCATTGCCTGTTAGTTGCTTTGTGGTTTCGTTTTCATATTAACTTGCGAAATGTCTGCTCTTTGGTTTCAGGTCTTCCTATTTGAGTCCGAAGTGTGAGCGACACAACACCTCTCAGAACACGACGCGAGAAAATGGTGCCACCAGCGCAAGTCTAGTATATCATCTCGTAGTTGTCTGGGTAGTTTGGAACAACTATTGTTTTTTCGTATGGCACTTCGCCATGACTTCTATGTCTATTTTATGGCGATATCTGTTTTGGAATAGCGCTCATGGTATGGCCAAAGACCTGGCCTGTTGGCATTGATCACTGTAGCGTATATTTTATTGTTTATGGCAATCTTTCTAAATATGATGCCTTCTACGCCACTATCTAGATACACATTTGGTGCGAGAATGTGTAATTATTGATTGAAATAATATTTGTCTCAAAACTCTAACGATCTTACACTTCTTTCAGAATGAAGGCAAATCAATTGTGCCGCGTCAGTTACACTATTGCAAAGAAATGGCACTTGTGTGGTTGCCTTTTCATGCTGCTTCTACATCGGTTTCAGTCGAGATAAGTGCGTGTGCTTGGTGCATAAGGGGCAAGTCTAGTTGTTTTATGTGTTCTGAGTGTTTGTGTGTGTGTGTGTGTGTGTGTGTGTGTGTGTGTGTGTGTGTGTGTGTGTGTGTGTGTGTGTGTGTGTGTGTGTGTGTGTGTGTGTGTGTGTGTGTGTGTGTGTGTGTGTGTGTGTGTGTGTGTGTGTTGTGTGTGTGTGTGTGCATGCGAGAATGTGTGTGACATTCGCACGAATGGTGCTTATGCATATCAATGTTAAGATATTTTCCGCGATGCGCTCTCGGCCTCTGACACAAGTTTCCTTTCGTGTGCCTGATGTTAGCATCACATTTTGACATAACTTTATTTGATATACAGTAATTAATGTAGCCAAGTTGTCTTGGTGCAACAGAAGCTCGCTCACAAGGTGATGTGTAATGGTGCACATGCTACTGACATAGTTGGCTGCTTCGCTGTTTAGCCACCCAATTTACCTCTTACTGCATTCAGAGCACATTCGGTGAAACACGTAAAACATGCAGACATAGCTAGGCCCCAGAAAAGCACCACCTGAAGTGCTTGCGAGGAAATGATTCGAAGTTAAAACCATCTTCATTATATCAGTTCTGATCAGTCATATAGCGTGAAAAATAGCCCGAACAATCGTCTAAGTACAACGTTTCACTTCAATTGTGCTATCATCTTTGTGAGACCGGTAACATTAAAACTAATGTCCACTTGCACTTGTTATAATACATATATCGATGTCAGACTATCTTTGATTCTCCCGGTGATCGGCCTACATTTTTAATTACATCAACACCTGCACAAAATGGTTGTATTCGATAAACACAAGGTTTCACTCACTGTCAAATGACTAAGCCGCGTCGCCAATCTTCACATCATCGCGCCCGGTCGGTCAGTAGTGCTGCCAGAAGTTGTCGGCCGTGTGTCTCTGTATCTTCACCAGGCGCAGACACCTGAGAAAAAACAATACCAGAGCGTTACAATATGCGCGGTGACTAACAAAGTTGAAACCAGAAGAACGCATTTATTACACATGTCTAAATCCCTTCACCACACTGGCGTCAAATGCGTAAATCCCACAGCGATGCGGTAGAGATTACATTAAAGAAACAGGTATCTCTTGCCAGCATTCGGCTGCGCGGCATAGTAATCGCGCCAAACCGGAAGAGGCATTCCTACTGTGACGTCACGACAATAAGGCAAACGCGCCGTTTTCGTTTCTGGCGACGTCAGATTTCAAAATGGCGACGCCGTTGATCTAGGCGAACTGGGGGGCGCTTTCTTCCGTATTCTAGACTTGAACTAGTGTATGTTGTCATCATGTACACGCATAGGACTATCGTTTTATTATGGAGTAGCGGTCTGTACGACTTTCGGGTACATTTTAATGTACGACGCGTGGCGTATAGCACCGATTAGATTCAATAATGTCAGTCTCTGTCCATCGATTTTTATACCAAATATATCAGCCTGCTGCGGCGTCCGCGCGTATTAAACATGGGCCGTCGGCTCTCGTGATGAAGTTTCAAGTGTAGGAACAATTGAGGAGGGCTGGAAGTCTACACAAGTGCCTAATTCTTGTCGGAAATGGCACAGAATTCATATTGTTATTCTCATTCACAGTCCACTGTACATGGCGCATAGCACCTTTCGATGAGTTATCAATGTCTCCTCAAGCTTTCCAACTTTGCATCTGCAAATAGAAGTTTAGGCAATATCTAATTTAACAGTCGTACTGCTGAGCTTTATAATACTAAACTTAACGACAGAAGTTCAGCTGAAAGTGTTCGCACTCTACCTTCTGCGATATGGAACTGTAAAACGTGGTAACGGCGACGCCACGAGTGCTGTATGCAGGCTGCGCTGAGATGTTTCTGAAGCATTATATGCCATTCCATCCTCTTTATATGACACGAAATCAATGTACGCAACGCAATTATGCAAACGCTCTAGGCCTACATGCTGTCAAATAAATTACAAGTCGAAATTTGTTAGGCGAGGCGAGGCGAGGCGAGGCGAGGCGAGGCGAGGCGAGGCGACGAGGCGAGGCGAGGCGAGGCGAGGCGAGGCGAGGCGAGGCGAGGCGAGGCGAGGCGAGGCGAGGCGAGGCGAGGCGAGGCGAGGCGAGGCGAGGCGAGGCGAGGCGAGGCGAGGCGAGGCGAGGCGAGGCGAGGCGAGGCGAGGCGAGGCGAGCGAGGCGAGGCGAGGCGAGGCGAGGCGAGGCGAGGCGAGGCGAGGCGAGGCGAGGCGAGGCGAGGCGAGGCGAGGCGAGGCGAGGCGAGGCGAGGAGGCGAGGCCATACAAGATGTTCGTTCGCATAACGATTTACCCTTTAATGTAATACACTTTGTAGGGCGTACAATTTCAATGATGATATGAAGCGACCATTGCCTGTTAGTTGCTTTGTGGTTTCGTTTTCATATTTAACTTGCGAAATGTCTGCTCTTTGGTTTCAGGTCTTCCTATTTGAGTCCGAAGTGTGAGCGACACAACACCTCTCAGAACACGACGCGAGAAAATGGTGCCACCACGCAAGTCTAGTATATCATCTCGTAGTTGTCTGGGTAGTTTGGAACAACTATTGTTTTTTCGTATGGCACTTCGCCATGACTTCTATGTCTATTTTATGGCGATATCTGTTTTTCGGAATAGCGCTCATGGTATGGCCAAAGACCTGGCCTGTTGGCATTGATCACTGTAGCGTATGCTATTGTTTCCATGGCAATCTTTCTAAATATGATGCCTGTCTACGCCACTATCTAGATACACATTTGCGTGCCGAGAAATGTGTAATTATGTGTGATTGAAATAAATATTTGTCTCAAAACATCTAACGATCTCTACACTTCTTTCAGAATGAAGGCAAATCAATTGTGACCGCGTCAGTTACACTATTGCAAAGAAATAGGCACTTGTGTAGGTTGCCTTTTCATGCTGCTTCCTAAGCATACGGTTTCCAGTCGAGATTAGTGCGTTGTGCTTGGTGTCATGAGGGGCAAAGAGTCATCTACTCTGTATGTGTTGGTGTGTGTGTGTGTGTGTGTGTGTGTGTGTGTGTGTGTGTGTGTGGGGGGGGGGGGGGGGTGGGGGGGCACGAGAGCGACGAGGCTAGCAACAAGATTTTTCGCATCGTTCCTAATTCTTTGTGGCTATTTAATAATTGACAACTTTATTGTTGTATTTGTCAATTCTGCAAATCGCTCGTGTTTAGGTCATGTCGAATGTGGCGCTCCTTTAGCACCCATTACTTCCATCAGGCAATCGTAACACGTAATGTAGTGGCCAAAAGCCTATGCTTCGATGATTCAGTTAACATTCATATTTTCGATAGCTATGTGAAAAAAGCCGACTGTTAGCATTATCATGTGCTATCATTTTTCCGGAACTTAAATAATGCCCTGCACTTTAATACAATTCGTGCAGAATTATTTGGTGATGCTAATTTTTATACATCAACACCTCACTGTTGATGAAAACAAGGTTTCACTGTCAAATATAGGTGCATTCCTCATGCGCCCTGGCATAGTCTCCAGAATTGTGCGTTGTCCTTTTCACAGGCCAAAGAGAAAACTACCAACGTAATTGGGGTGTAACAAAGTTGAACCAAGAGTTTTTCACATGTTAAATCCTTCCATGGCGTAAATGGTAATCCACAGCATGGTGATTACATTAAGAAACGGTACTTTCCAGCTTCGGCTCCGAAAATGCGCAACGGAAGATCCTATTGATCACGAAATAGAAACGCTTCTTGCAGTCGTTTCAAATGGCACCGTTGTTAGGCACTCGCTTCCGTATTCACTTGAATGTTATTTGTCACATTACCGCATAGGCACTTTTTAATACCTGACGATCGGGCATTTTAAACACGGTGCTCACGTTAATTCAATAACACTCTGCCATCGTTTTTATCAATTATCAGCCGTGCGGCGTCGCCTTAAATGGGCCGTCGGTCTCGTGTATTCAAGTGTAGGACATGAGGAGGCTGAATTACACAAGTGCCAATCTTGTGAAAGAAAATTCATATTTTACCATTCACATCACTTACATGGCCAAGCACCTTATGGTTAAATTCTTAAGCTTTCAACTTCTCTGCAAATGAATTTAGGCATCAATTTAACAGCACGGACTTTAATATAACTACGCGAAGTTCGGAAAGGTCCTTCCTTCTGGATAGATAAAACGATAAGGCGACGCCGGTGTGTTGCAGCGCGGAGATTTTCTAACATTATTGCCATTCCACCTCTTTATATGCCGAAATCAATGTACGCAACGAATTATGCAACGCGGCTACATGCGTCAAAATACAGCGAATTGTGCAGGGCAGGCGAGGCGAGCAGGCGAGGCAGCAGCGAGCAGGGAGGCGGGCAGGCGAGCGAGGAGGCAGCGAGGCGAGCGCGAGGAGGCAGCGAGGGGCAGCAGCGGGGCGGCGAGCAGCAGCGGGCGAGGAAGCGGGAGGCGAGGCGAGGCGAGAGGCGCGGGAGGCAGCAGCAGCAGACGAGGCGAGAGAGAGCAGCAGCAGCAGGCGGGCAGGCGAGGCGAGGCAGGCAAGCAGCGAGGCGAGGCGAGCAGCGAGCACAAGAGCGTGCAAACGATCCAATGAACACTGAGGGCGAATCAAGTGAAGAAGCGACCTGCCGTAGTGCTTGGGTCGTTCTTTAACTGCGAAAGCGCTGGCAGGCTCATTGAGCGAGGGAGCGACAAAACCCAGAACACGAGCGAGAAAAGGGACAGCGAAGCAGCACGAGGCGGGAGGGAACAACATGTCGAGGCACGCCAGACCAGCATAGGCGACGTTCGGAAAGGCCAGGAGGCCAAAGCCGGCGTGGCATGCACGAGGAGCATGCCAGGCAACTAGAGCCGCAGCCATCAGACCATGCGGCCGAGAAGGAATAGGGATGAAAAAATGCAAAACACAACGACTACATCTTCAGAGAGGCAAACAGGACGGCAGTCATACAAGATGCTTGTAGGTTCCTTTATGCTTTAAGCTACGTTTCCATGAGATGGCGTTGTGTTGGTTCTGGGCATCATTTAACTTAATGTTGTTTGTTGGTTGTTGGTGGTGTGGGTGTTGTGGGTTCATTTGTGGATGTGTTGTGGTGTTGGAGTTTAGTGTGTGTTGTGTGTGTTGTTTGTGTGTTGGTGTGGGATGTGTGTTGTGATGTTGTGTGTGTATTGTTGATTTTCGGTGGTTGTGATGTTTTGTGAGATGGTTGTTCAATGTAGTTTTTATTCAAATAATGTACTATTTCTCGATCGCTCGCTCAAGTCCTTGAGTGTGCATTTGCTAATTTGCATACTGTTTTACAGAATTTACTTACCATTATGACATTGGTGACAAAAGTGAGCAAGTGCCCAAAAGCCTGCTTGCTGATGGCTTCGAGTTAACCACTTCATTAGACATTCGATTAAAACACGAAAAATAGCCAAGCCAGAAAACTCCTCCTAACTTGCGAGAAATTTCGAGTAAAACCATCACTAATTCGTATTCTTTAATAAATATAGCCACAATCGTCTAATACAACGTTCACTTTTGTCTTATCTTTGTGAGCGCGTAACATTAAATAATTCCACTTCACTGTTATAATACTAACGTCGCAATCTTATTGATTCCCGGTGGTCATTTTAATTCATCAACCTCAAAAGGTTGCTCATACACAGGTTTCATCACTGTCAAAAACTCCAGCGTCATCCGCGGTACAAGTGACGAGAAGTGTTGGCTGTGTAACTTCATCGCCAGGCACAGGAAACAACAGAGCGTTAAATTGGGTAAAAAAGTATCCGAAATCATGTCGCATTAATCCCACAGGATCATATCCACGCGTCGAAGTACCAAACGACGGTTCTTCTTGCAGCAGATTTCGAATGGCGCTGTTGTCAACAATGGGCATCCTCTGCTCCAATCGGCAAGCTTAGTTTCTGTTCGCTTAATGTTTTATGGATCAGGGCGTCGATTCGGTATTATGAACGTGGTTTTACATGTAATGCATAGGTCAGTCTTGTCCATGATTTACGTATTCGCTCGGCTCGTTTTCGGTATAACTGGCTGGCCCGATTAGTTCAATATGTCAATTGTCCCTGATTTTAATGCCAAATTATCAGGCAGGCGACCGTTTAAACTGGGCCGTCCTGTGAAGTTTCAGGAGTACTGAGGTGGCGATCTCAACTTCCACTTTGGATGCAAATAAATTTGCAATATCTATTTACATGCGTACTCTGTTTATGAATAAACTAACGCAAGTTATGAAGTTTCGCACTCTAACTTTGGATTGGAATCAAATTGAATGGACGCACGGTGCTTATGAGGTGACTAGAGATTAGCAATTGCTTCCACTCTGTATATGACTAAATGTCACGCAACGAGTATGAACGCTCAGGTCGTATGCTGTCAAAATTACAAGCAAATCTTAGCGGTGAAAGCAGGAGGCGAGGAAGGCGAGCGAGGCGAGGCGAGGCGAGGCGAGGAGGGGGAGGCGAAGGCGAGGCGAGGCAGGGGAGGCGAGGCGAGGCGAGGCGAGGCGAGGCGAGGCGAGGCGAGGCGAGGCGAGGCGAGGCGAGGCGGGCGAGGCGAGGCGGAGGCGGGGGGCGAGGGGGGCGAGGCGAGGCGGGGAGGCGAGGCGGGCGAGGCGAGCGAGGAGGCGAGGCGAGGCGAGGCGAGAGGCGAGGGGCGAGGGGAGGCGAGGGAGCGGGGAGGCAGAGTGTGGGAGGCGGATGGCGTAGGGAGGCAGGGAGGCGAGGGTGGGGAGGGAGGGACGGCGTAGGCGGGAGTTGGTATCATTTGATTGCAAAGATTTACCTTTAAGTAATACATTTGTGGCCGAGTTTCAATATGATTACACATGCAAAGTTGTTGCGTAAGTTTCATATTACTTGCTATGTTTTGGTTTCAGGATCTATTTTTCGAATGTATCCTGCACATCCTTCTAATGGGCAATGGTTTGCACACCATGTTGTCAAGACCGGCAGTGTTTGAACATTTTTTTTGTATCTGCCTTTCTAATTTGTAGCAATATCTGTTTTTCGGTATCTGCGCAAAGCTGTATGTTGATTGATATGTACGTTGAATTGTTTCCAGCAACTCCTTTTAAAATGATGCTTATTAGCCCTTTCATACACATTTGCAAAATAGCATGTTGCTAAATAAATATTTTGCTCAAACAGCAAACGTTCAATTCTTTGAATGAAGTCAATATAATGTACGCAGTACTTACTCTTTAAAGAAGGATTTGTAGTGCGTTTGCTTG
>JAODUO010003459.1:0-12157 GCA_025642075.2 Ridgeia piscesae | reverse complement strand
ACAGCGACTACACAGGTGTGGGCGGTTTCAGGGGAGAGGGTGACTAGACAGGCGAGGTAAGGTAGACGGGAGAGAACGGCTAGACGGGAGAGGGGGCAACTAGACGGGAGAGGGCGACTAGAGGGGAGAGAGCTACTAGACTAGACGGGAGAAGGCGGGTAGAAGGCAGAGTGCGTAGAGAGAGGGCAACTAGACGGGCGACGGAGATTAGACGTGATAGAGCGACTAGACGGGAGAGGGCGGCTAGACGTGACAGGGCGACTACTCGAAAGAGGGCGGCTACACGGGAGAGGGCGACTAGACGGGAGAGCAGGAGGAGGCGTAGAGAGAGCGTGAGAAGGCGTGAGAAGGCGACTAGACGAGAGGCGATAACGGGAAGGCGGTAAGAAGGGCGCGACGGGAAGCGGAGAGGGAGAGCGAACGGAAGGACGAGGGAGGGCGGCGAGGAGAGCGACAACGGGGGCGGTAGGAGAGGTGACAGAGCAGAAGAGAGGGACGGAGGAGGGGCCTAGACGGAAGGCGATAAGGGAAGATACTGCTAGACGGGAGAGCGTAGAGGGAGGCGTGAGAGAGGGACTAGAGGACGAGAAGACGTAGAGGCTAGACGGGAGAGGCGAGAGGAGGGACTGAGAGGGCGGCAAGAGAGCGCTAACGGGGGGCGTGGAGGGGGAAACGGGGAAGAAGGGAGAGGCTAGAGGGAAGGGCAGACGAGGGGCACTAGAGAGAGCGTAACGGGAGAGGGTAGAGGAGGCTAGAGGGCAGGCGCAGGGAGAGGACAACGAGATGCGGGAAGAAGGGAGGGCGCTAGACGGAGAGGCGGTAGAGGGAGAGGCCTAGACGGAGCGGGACGAGAAGGGAAGGGCGATAGACGGAAGGGCGCTAAAGGAGAGCGTAAGAAGGGCGCAGAGGAGAGGCCTAGCGGGAAGCGAAAGGGAGAGGGCGGCTAGAGGGAGGCGATGAGGGATGTAGACAGAGCGGTAGAGAGAGGCTAAGGAAGCGACAGGGGAAGGGCGACAGAGGGGAGGGTAGAGGGAGAGGGCGCTAGACGGAGGGGAACTAGCGGGAAGCGACAGAGGGAGAGGAGACTAGACGGGAGAGGGCTGAGAGAGGGACTGAGACGGGAGAGTGTGCGGCTAGACGGGAGAGCGACTAGACGAGGAGAAGGGCGACTGACGGGAAGGGACAGACGAAGGGAGAGGGCGACTAGAGGGAGAGGCGACGAGTAGCGGGAAGGGACGAAAGGGTAGGGAGGGCGACTAGAGGGAAGAGGAAGGGACATGCGGGAAGGGCGACTAGACGGGAGGGGCTGACGGGAAGGAGAGGGAGAGGGGGTAGGGGAAGGCGAGAGGGGAGGCGGTAGAGAGAGCGAATAGACGAGAGGCGACTAGACGGGAGAGGCGGAGAGGGGAAGGAGGGTGAGGGAGTGCAGAGAGAAGGGACGAGAGGAGGGGGACGGAGGCTAGACGGAAGGGCGACTAACGGGAAGGGCGAAAGACAGGTGAGTGCGCTAGACGGGAGAGGGCACTAACGAAGGGCGGGTGAGGACGGCTACGAGGGGGAGAGGGGACTAGAGGGAGAGGGCGACTAGACGGAGAGGGCGTAAGAAGCGAGTAGGGGGCTAGACGGGAGAGGGGCGGGAGAGGGAGGTACTGGGGAGGCGACTAGAGGGGAGGGCGGCTAGACGAGAGACGGCTAGACGGAGATGGCGATAGACGGAGAGTGGCGACAGGAGAGGGCGACAACGGAGAAGGCGGCTAAAGAGAGGGGAGGAGGCTAGACGGGAGAGGCGGCTAGAGCGGGAGGGCACTAGACGGAGAGGGCGGTAGACGGGAAGGAAAGGCGATTAGACGGAGGGGCAAGATGGAGAGGCGGCTAAGGAGAGGCGACTAGACGGGAGAGGGACAGACGGGAGAGCGGTAGCGGAGAGGGAAGAAGGCGACTAGACGGGAGGGCGCTAGAGGGAGAGGCATAGACGGGAGAGGCGCTAGACGGGAGACGGGATTGACGGGAGGGCGCTAGACGGGAAGCGACTAGACGGGAGAGGGCGACTAGACGGGTGACAAGGGGAGGGCGTAAATGGGAAAGGGACGGCGAGAGACGGGAGAGGGGACTAGACGGAGAGGGACTAACGGGAAGGCGCGACGAGGGGGCGACTGACGGTAGGGACAGAAGGGAGGGGGCTAGAGGGAGAAGGGGTAGGGGAGAGGGCGACGGGCTAGACGGGAGTAGGAGGCTGAGCAGAGGAGCGACGAGACGGGAGGGAAGGAGCGGAGCTAGAGGGAGGAAGGAGGGTAAAGACGGAGAGAGGGGACGAGAAGGGAAGGCAGCGACTAAAAACTAGAACGGGAGGGCGGAGGCTAAGGAGGGCTAGAGGGGAGGATAGACGGGAGTAGACGGGCTGAAACGAGTAGAGAGGGGCGAAGAGACAGGAGGGGCAAGAGGCTAGCGGAGAACTGAGGAGGGAGGGAGGGCAGGAAGGGCAAGAGGAGGGGTAGAGGGGAGAGCGGCTAGACGGAGAGGCGACGGGGGAGAGGGCGACTAGACGGAGGGGCGCTAGACGGGAGGGGCGTAGACGGAGGCGGCTAGACGGGAGAGGCGGAGACGGGAGACGGGGAGCGATGACGGCGGGCGCTAGACGGTAAGGGCGGGAGAGCGTAGATGGGAAGGCGGCTAGACGGGAGAGGGCTGAGGGAGAGGACAACACGGGAGGGGACTAGACGGAGGAGGTGACGGGAGGAATTCAGAGAGCGACTAGACGGGAGAGGCTAGACGGGAGAGGACGGTTGAGGGAGAGGGACTAGAGGGAGAGGCGCTAGACGGGGGGAGGAAGGTGAGAGGGCGACTAGACGGGAAGGGCGACTAAAGGGAGAGGGCGTAGACGGGAGTAGGGAGAGGGAACAGACGGGAGGACGAGGCGTAAGGGGACTAGAGAGAGGGGCTAGACGGAGGGCGAACGAGGGAGAGGGAGAGGGGAGGGAGTACGGGAGAGGGGTAGAGGCGAGGCGTAGACGGAAGGCGACGGAGAGGCGGTAGAGGGAAGGCGACAGGGGAGAGGGCGACAGGGAGGGCGGCTATGAAAGGGAGGGCGGCAGGGAGAGGACGCTGACGAGAGGGACGAGGATAGCGGGTAGGGGAGAGGAGGCGATAGAAGGAGAGGGACTAGAGGGAAGGGGCTAGACGGGAAGGGGACTAGACGGGAGAGGACTAACGGGAGAGGGCGAGTAAGGGGGGCTAGACGGGAAGAGCTAGACGGGAAGGTACTAGACGGGAAGGGGGCAGAAGAGAGGGGAAAGAGAGTGCGACTAGAGGGAAAGGGGTAAGGAGAGGCGTAGAGGGAGAGGGCGACTAGACGGAGAGGGCGGTAGGGAAGGGCGCTAGACGGGGGGGCGAGGAGGGAGAGGGAGAGGGCGAAGGAGAGGGGAAGACGGGAGAGGCGGAGCGGAGAGTGCTGAGAAGGGTGCGAAGAGGAGCGGCTAGACGGAAGGGCGACAGTGAGGGAGGGGAGGCTAGAGGGAGAGGGGGTAGACGGGAGAGGCTAGACGGACGAGGAGAGGCGGCTAGAGGGCGACTAGACGGAGAGGCGGGAGAGGGCGTAAGGGGCCTAGACGGGAGAGGCGATTGGAGGCGCAGGGGGAGCGACAAAGGGATGGACGAGGGACGACAGACGGTAGGGGTAGAGAGTGAAGAGAGGCGACTAGACGGGAAGGCGATAGACGGGAAGGGTGAGGAGAGGGCACAGACGGAAGAGGGAGAGGGAGAGGGGATGAACGGAGAGGGGACTAGACGGGAGAGGCGGCTAAGGGAAAGGGCGATAGACGGGAGTGCGTAGAGGAGAGAGGGACTAGAGGGATAGCAAGACGGGGAGACGGCTAACGGGGCAGGAAAAAGGGGACGAAGGGAGAGGCGACTAGACGGAAGGGGGTAGAAGGAGGGGCGCTAGACGGAGGGCCAGAGGGAGGGTAGACGGGAGAGGACTGGGAGAGGGCGGCTAGGGAGGGCGACTAGACGGGCGAGGGCGGCTAGACGGTAGAAGACGGCTAGACCGGAGATGGCGACTAGACGGGACAGGGTGGCGACAGGGGAGAGGGCGACCACACGGGAGAAGGCGGCTGCAAAGAGAAGGGGATGGCGACGGGAGGCGCTAGACGGGAGGGCAGAGGAGACGGGGTAGACGGGATAGGCGATAGAGGAGAGGGACTAAGGAGGGAGAGGGAAGGGCGACAGAGGGAGGGCGCTAGAGGGGGCGCTAGAGGGAGGGCGACTAGAGAGGGCACTAGACGGGCGCAGAGGGAGGGCGGCTAGAGGGAGAGGGGAGAGCGACAGGGGAGGCGACTAGGGGAGAAGGCGGGTGAGGGAGAGGCAGAAGAGAGGCGCTGGAGGGGAAGACGGTAGCGAAGCGGAACGGAAGGGAAGTGGGAGAGGGCGGCTAGACGGGAGAGGCGACAGACGGGAGAGGGCGGCTAGAGGAGGGGGCTGAGGGAGGGACAGAGGGAGAGGCAGACGGGAGAGGGGCTAGAGGGAGAGGGCATAGACGGGGGGGTAGACGGGAGGGGCGCTAGACGGAGAGGGCGCTGACGGGAGGCGTAAGGGAGAGGGCGACGAAGGCGAGGGGGAGAGAGAGGCGAGAGGGAGAGGCGACAGACGGAGGGCAGTGAGAGGCGACTAGACGGGAGAGGGGGGGAAGACGGAGGGGCGACTAGACAGGGATAGGCGGAAGAGGGAGAGGGAATGGGGGGAGGCTGTGGAGAGGCTAGAGGCGGAGAGGGGCTAGACGAGAGGGAGGTAGACGGGAGGGGTACGGGAGAGCAGAGAGAGGCGACTAGACGGGAGAGGGCGACTAGACGGGAAGGGGAGAGCGGTCAAAGGGAGGGCGACTAGACGGGAGGGTGGAGCTAACGGGAGAGGACGCTAACGAGGGGTGACGAGGGAGAGAGGCTAGACGGAGGAGCGGGAAAGAGAGGGTGACGGGAGAGGCACAGAGGAGGGGGCGACTAGACGGAGGGGGAAGACGGAGAGGGCGCGGGAGCAAGGGAGAGGCATAGAGGAGGCGCTAGACGGAGAGGGCTAAGAGGACGGTAGACGGCACGAGAGGAAGAGGGACAGAAGGCAGGGGGCACAGACGGGGGAGAGGGGGTGCAAGGGAGAGGGGGAGAGGAGGTACGGGAGAGGCGACTAGACGGAGGGGCAGACGGAGAAGGCGGTAGACGGAGAGGCGAGCAGAGGGACAGGGAGGCGCAGGGGAGAGGGCGACTAGACGGGAGAGGGGACGAGAGGCGAGGAGGCGAGGGAGAGCGGTAGAGGGGGACACTAGGGGACTAGGGGAGGGCGGAGACGTGAGAGGCGTAGACGGAGAGGCACGAAAGAGCGGAGGGAGGGGCTGACGACGGAGGGTAGAGAGAGTGACGGGAAGGCTAGACGGGAGGGCGACTAGACGGAAGGGGGAGCGGGAGAGGGGCTAACAGGGGGGAAGGGCGAGAGGGGACTAGACGGGAGAGGGCGACTAGAGGAGGGGGGTTGAGGAGAGGTAGACGGAGAGGCGGGAGAGGCGGTTGACGGGAGAGGCGACAGGGGAGAGGCGACTAGACGGGCGGAAGGGGGCAGACGGGAAGGGGAGAGGGAGAGGACGGGAGGGCGAGAGGGAGAGGCGCTAGACTGGAGGGAGACGACGGAGAGGCGTAGAGAGCGTAGACGGGAGAGGGCGACGAGGAGAGGGAGGCGCTAGAGAGGGAGAGGGCGCTAGAGAGGGGCTAGACGGGAGAGGCGAGAGGGGAGATGCGGAGTGGCGACTAGACGGGAGGGCGGCTAGAGGGAGAGGGCGTTAACGGGAGAGGGGCTAGAGGAGAGGACGGAGAGCGGGAAGGACGATAGAGGAGAGGGCGACTAGGAGGGAAGGCGGTAAGGGAAGGGGGCTGAGAGGGAGAGGGCGGAGGGCAGAGGCGACAAAGGAAGGACGACTAGACGGGGGGGCGCTTGACGGTGAGTACAGCGACTAGACGGGAGAGGGGCTAGACGGGAGAGGAGTTGACGGGAAGGCACAGAGGAGAGGGAGAAGCGAGGAGGGGAGGAGACTAGAGGGGGGACTAGAACGGGAGAGGGTAGGCAGGGAGAGGCATAGACGGGAGGAGAGGAAGCGCTAGACGGGAAGGCGGTACGAGGGCGAAGGAAGAGGGCGCTAACGGGAGAGGCGCTAGACGGGAGGGGCGAGAGGAGGCGTAGAGGCGAGAGGGAGAGGCGTGACGGAGGAGAGAGGGCGACTAGACGGAGGGGTGCGAGAGACGAGGGAAGGCGTAAGAAGGGTAGCGGAGGGCGCAACGGGAGAGGACTAGACGAGAGGCGCAGACGGGAGAGGCGTAGACGGGAGAGGCAGAGGAGGGCGTTGACGAGAGGGCACAGAAGAGAGGCGCTAGAGGGAAGGAGGGCGACTAGACGGGAGAGGCTAAAGGGAGAGGGCGATAGACGGGAGCGCTAACGGGAGAGGGCGCTAGAGGGACGGGATAGAGGGAGGGGTAGCGGGAGAAGGGGTAGAGAGAGGAAAAGGAAGGCGGAGGGGAGGGAAGACGGGAGAGGACTGACGGGAAGGGCGACGGAGAGGGAAAGGGAACGGGAAGAAGGAGAGGGCTAGACGGAAGGGAGAGGGATAGACGGGCTAGACGGAGAGGAGACGAGAGGACAGGGCGCAGAGGAGAGGGCGCTAAGGGAGAGCACAGACGGGAAGGCGAAGAAGGAAGGGCGGACGAGAGGACTAAGGGAAGGATGAGGGAGAGGCGACTGAGGGAGGAGCAAGGAGAGGCGAAGACGGGAAGGGAAGAAGGAGAGGGAGACTAGACGGAGAATAAACGAGGGGGACTGACGGAGAGGAGGGGGGAGAGGGGAGAGGTAGAGAGGGACAGGAGGGCAGGGGAGGGGGCGGGGAGAGGGGAGGGAGGGAGGGGGAGGGGAGGGGAGGGAGGGGAGGAGTGACGAGGTAGAGGAGGGGGAGGGAGGCAGGGGAGAAAGGAGAGGGGCTGAGAAGGAAGGAGGCAGGGGAGAAGGCGCAGGGGGGCAGGAAGGCGAGGATAGGAAGGAGGGAAGGGAGACGAAGGGGGGGGGAACGGCGAGGGGGGAGGAGGGGAGACGGAGGGGAGAGCGGACAAGGCGGCAGACGAGGGAGAGGGCGGAGGGGAGAGGGGCAGACGGGAGAGGCGTAGCGGAGAGGCGACAGAGGGCGACTAGAGAGGCGGCTGACGGAGAGTTAACAGCGCTAGACGGGAAGGCGGTGACGGGAAGAGAGAGGACAGAGGAGAGGGCGACTAGGGGGGGGGGGCAGGGAAGGCGGCTAGACGGGAAGGGGCTACGGAGAGGCGAAAAGGGAGGGCTAGACGAGGGGGAGAGAGGATGAGGCACAGCGGGAAGGGGTAGACGAGAGGTGACGGGAGGGCCAAGAAAGGCGCTAGAGGGAGGGAGGGCGGAGAGGGGTACGGGAAGGGCGACTAACGGGGAGGGCGATAGACGGGAGGGCTAGACGGAGAGGGACTAGAGGAGGGGGGACGAGAGGGCGAAAGGAGAAGGCGGCATAGAGGAGGGGGAGAGGAGGGGCTAGACGGGAGAGGGCGGAGAGGGGGTACTAGACGTAGCGGGGAGGGGAGAGGGAAGGGCTAGACGGAGAGGCGACGGAAGGGGGGAGAGGGCGACAACGGGAGAGGCAATAGCGGGAGAGCGGTAGAGGGAGAGCGGCTAGACGGGAGGAGCGCTAGACGGGAGAGGTAGTAGAGGAGAGGGCACTAGAATGAGAGGCGGTAAGGGAGAGGGCGACTAGACGGAAGGGCACAGAGGGAGAGGGCGGTAGAGGGAGCGCTAGCGGGAGAGGCGTAGAGGAGGGAGACGGGAGAGGGCGGCTAGAGAGAGGACGTAAAGGAGAGGGCGCTAGGAGGGGCAGAGGGAGAGGGCGGTTAGAGGGGAGAGGCGACTGACGGAAGGGGGGACTGACGGGAGAGACGCTAGACGGAGAGCGACAGACGGGAGGGGGCTAGGAAGGGAGACGGGAGAGGGCGGCAAGGAGAGGCGCAGGAGGGCGACTGGACGGAGAGGCGGTAGAGAGAGGGCGCAGACGGAGGGCGCTGAGGGGGCAACGGGAGGAGGGAGACGCGGGGAGGCATAGAGGAGGGGGGTGAGAGAGGGCGGCTAGACGGAGAGGCGATGACGGGAGAGGACATTGAGGGAGGGCGTAGACGGAGAGGCTAGACGGGAGAGGCGTGAAGGAGAGGGGACTAGACGGAGGAGGGAGGGAAGGACGAAGGAGGGGCGTAGGGAGGTGACGGGAAGCGAGGAGGAAGGGACTAGACGGGAGAGGGGCGCAGAGGCGGACACAAGGGGGGGTAGGGAAGGGATAGAGAGGAGGTAGACGGGGAGAGGCTAGACGGGAGAGGGGACTAGACGGGAGGGGCGTAGAGGAGGCACTAGACGGAAGGGAGAAGGGAGAGGGACTGACGGGGAGGTAGACGAAGAGGGGCGGTAGACGAAATTGAAGGGCGGCTAACGGGAGAGGCGCTAGACGGGAGAGGGCGTTGAGGAGGGGCGATGACGGAGGGACGAAGGGAGAGGGCGCTAACGGAAGGGGACGCGGAAAGGGGAAGCGGGAGACGGGAGAGGGCGCTAGCGGAAGGCGATAACGGGAGGGCGCTAGACGGAGAGGACTTACGGAGGGACAGAAGGAGGCGATAGACGGAGAGGCGGCTAGAGGGAGAGGGCGACAGGGAGGGCGACAGAAGGGGAGGGCGCTAGACGGAGAGGCGGCTAAAGGGAGAGGGACTAGCGGAGAGGGCGCTAGAAGGGAAGCGACTAGACGGGAGAGGAGGTGAGGAAGGGCGATAGAGGGAGGGACGGAAGGGTAGAGAAGGGAAAGGAGGCGACTAGAGGGAGAGGGCGCAACGGGAGAGGACTAGACGGGAGAGGGCGTAGACGGAGAGGGACAGATAGGCGACAAGAGGGAGGGCGCTAGACGGGAGAGGGCGTAGACGGGAGGAAGGCGGCTAGACGGGAGAAGCGTAGACGGGAAGGGCGAGAGGAAGGCGCAGAGGGAGAGGGGACTAAGGAAGGGCGGGAAGGCGCAGAAGGGAAGGGGCTAGACGGAGAGGCGCAGAGGGCGACAACGGGAGAGGGACTGACGGGAGGCGCAGAAGGAGAGGGAGACGAGCGAAGAGGGAGAGGCGCTAGACGGGAGAAGAGGGTAGGAGAGGCGGAGAGGGAGAGGAGGGAGGGGGAGGGACGTAGAGGGAGGAAGGGAAAAGGGAGGAAAGAGGGAGGCGCTAGGAGAGGGCACTAAAGGGGGAGGGAAAAGAGGGGCGAGAGGAGAGGGAGACGGAAGGCAGAGGAGGCACTGGAGGGCGACTGACGGAGGGAGAGGGCGACTAGACGGAAGGCGCTAGGGAAGGGCGCAGGGAGAGGCGACTGACGGGAGGCAAGAGGAGGGGCTAGAGGGAAGGGAAGAGGGAGAGGGCGACTAGACGGAGACGATAGACGAGAGACGGAGAAGGGAGGAGGAAGGAGGCGGAGGAGGGGAGGAGGGAAGGAGGGGAGAGGGGAGCGGAGGGAGGGAGGCGAGGGGCGGGAGAAGGAGGGAGAGGAGGAGGGGGGGGGCAGGGAGAGGGAGGAGGGAGGGGTGAGGGCGACAGAGGGGAACGGGGGCGTAGACGGGAGGCGTAGACGAGGAGAGGGAGGGGGGAGAGGTAGAGGGGGAGGGGGAGGAGGGGGAGGGGGGGGGGGGGGAGAGGAAGGGGGGGGGGAGGAGAGAGGGAGGGAAGGAGGGGAGGAGGGGAGGAGAGGGAAGGAGGGGGGAGGGGGGAGGCAGGAGGGGAGGGGGGGGGAGAGGAAGGGAGAGGGCGAGGGGAGGAAGGAGAGGGAGAGGAGGTAGGAGGGGCGACGGAAGGGGGGGTGGAGGGGGAGGGGGGAGAGGGGGGGAAGGGAGGGCGGGAGAGGGGACGGGGGGCGAAGGGGGGGAGAGGGGGGCGACGAGAGGGGGCGAGGGGAGGGAGGGGAGGGGGAGAGAGGAGGGGGAAGGAGCGGAGAGGCAGAGGGGGAGGGTGACAGACGACGAGGGAGAGGCGGCTAGACGGGAGAGGGGTAGAGAGGGGAGAGAGAGGGCGAAGAGGGAGGGGAGAGGTTGGGGAGAGCGAGAGGAGGGAAGACGGGGGAGGAGCTAGGGAGGGCGAAGACGGGGGACGAGAGGAGGGAGACGGCCGAAGGGGGACAGAGGGGAGACGGCAGAGGGGAGGGGAGGGGCGTGAGGAGAGGGGGCAGACGGGAGGGGGGAGGGGAGGTAGGGGAGGGCACTAGAGGGAGGGGTGGGTAGAAGGGGTGACGGAGAGGCGACTAGACGGGAGAGGGCGACTAAGGGGAGAGGGCGACTAGACGGGAGAAGGCGGCAGAGGAGAGGGGAGAGGAGGCGAGGGAGAGGAGGGGGAGAGGGCACTAGACGGGGAGGGGGAGGGAAGGGCGACAGGGAGGGCACTAGAGGGAAGGCGGGAGGGAGAGGGGACTAGACGGGGGGCAACTAGACGGGAGAGGGCGAGAGAGGAGGGGGCAGACGGGAGGGCACTAGAGGGAGAGGCAGTGACGGGAGAGGGGTGCATGAGAGGGGAGAGGGGGAGGGGATGACGGGAAGGGCGCAGACGGGAGAGGCGGTAGAGGAGGGCGGGGACGGGAGAGGGCGGTGAGAGGCGGTTAGACGGGGAGAGGACTAGACGGGAGAGGGACTAGACGGGAGAGGGGGTTGAGGAGAGGGCTAACGGAAGGGGCGGTAGAGGAGCGCTAGAGGAAGGGCGACTAGACGGGAGGGCGACGGGGAGAGGGCGCAGGGGAGGGGGGAGGGAGCGGCTAGAGGGAGAGGGACGGGAGACGGCGGAGGACGGGACGGAGAGGCGGTAGACTGGAGAGGGCGGCGGAGAGAGGCGACTGACGGGAGAGGGACGGGAGTGGAGTAGACGGGGAGGGAGGAGGGAGAGACGGTGAAAGGGAGGGCGACGACGGGAGGGACGGTAGAGGGAGAGGAGTGAGGGAGAGGGCGACTAGGGGGAGGCGGAGACGGGAGAGACGGATGACGGGAGAGGGGCTAGACGGGAGAGGGTGGGAAGGGACAGAGCAGAGGGGGGAGGTTAGGGGGAGGGGCGGAGAGGAGGGAGACGGGGAGAGGCTAGGGAGAGGGGACAACGACGGGAGGGCGAAGGGGAGAGGGCACTGACTAGAGGGAGAGCGGGAGAGGCAGAGGGAGAGGAGGACGACAGGGCGGAGATGGAGAGCGCAAGGGAGAGGGCGACGCTGGGGAGGGGCTAACTGAAGAGGGCGGCAGGGGGATGGCACAGGGAGAGGGCGTAGACGAGAGGGGCGAGACGGATTGGGCAAGACGGGAGAGGGCGACTAGAGGAGGGGAAGAGGAGAGGGCGACAGACGGCGAGGGACTAGACGGGAGAGGGCGCTAGAGGAAGGGCGACAGAGGGAGAGGGCTAGACGGGAGAGGGCTATAGAGGGGGGCAGAGGAGAGGGCGACTAGACGGAGAGGGCGCTAGACGGGAGAGGGCGACAGGGAGAGGGCGACTAGAGGGAGAGGGCGATAGAGGAGAGGGCGATAGAGAGAGGCGACTAGAGGGAGGGCGGCAGAGGGAGGGCGACTAGACGGGAGGGGAGACGGGAGAGAGGGCTTAGAGGAGAGGGCGTAAAGGGAAGTGCGACTAGACGGGAGAGCGCGATGAAGGGAGAGGGCGACTGACGGGAGGGGCTAGGGGAGAGGGCAGCAGAGGGAGGCGACTAGAGGGAGAGGGCTAGACGGGAGGGGACTAGACGGGAAGGACGAAGGGAGGGCAGACGGGAGAGGGCGACAGACGGGAGACGGCGTAGAGGGAGAGGGCGACTAGACGGGAGAGGGCGACTAGAGGGAGAGGGATGACGGGATAGGGCGACATGAAGGGAGAGGGCGACAGGAGAGGCGAAGACGGGAGGCGACAAGAAGGGAGAGGGACTAGACGGGAGGCGACAAACGGGAAGGGCGACTAGACGGGGGGGCGAATGACGGGATGGACGGGGAAGGGCGCTAGACGGGAGAGGCGACTAGAGGGAGGGGCGACTAGACGGGCGACTAGGAGGGGCGACTAGACGGGAAGGGGCTAGACGGGAGAGGGGAAAGAAG
>JAODUO010003458.1:0-10594 GCA_025642075.2 Ridgeia piscesae | reverse complement strand
TGCCTTTTGTTTGTACAAAAAACCCGCAAAAATTAAAAAATTAAAATTTTTGGAAACCTTTTGATATGTTTTTCTCGGTTACACAAAAGATACAAACACGTATTAATACGGAAGGCATTTGTATTAACTTGATCTAAAACAGCGTGGATTAATAGTAAGCCACTACGTATTCATCGCGAATTGTCACCAGTCACACTGCAGGTATACAGACCGTATTAACCTCCTTGGCATCTTAACAGATATGTCTTCAGCTAGTTGTGTTTATCGAGGAGATTTCCCGGGATTTAAAAATGAACATTCAACAAATGGTTTATCCGCGGTCATATAACCGGTTCAAAGGCGCCCAACGCACTATTTCCAATACGCGTTTTATCCCCAAAACTTGGACGATCGAATACAGTTTTGTCTTTTTAAACCTAGATTTTTCTTTTTCCAATTTTTTTTCCCATTTTTTTCCGATCGGGTTTTTGGGTTTTAAATATTTTTGGTTTTTCATACACGCCGTTTTTTGCGGGAAAGTTTGCGCACTTGAAGTAAAATACAAGCGGTGGCACTTGTTACGTAGTGAATAAATCCTACAAATTGTATAATAAAACCACATAACTAGTTTTTGGGTGACAAACGCCGGTTAAGAAACGAAGTCAAATTTTCGGGCCCTACCGAGGCAAGTTCATGATCATCATATCAATGAAACGCACGGGACATTTTTTTATTTATTTTTTCAGAAAATAAGAACTTTATTTTAAAAAAAAAAAACAACTGGGGGTTTTTGGGTGGTGGTGGTGGTGGGGGGGTGGGTGAGTGAGTGGTGAGTGAGTGAGGAAAGGGGGGGGTGGGGGTGTTTGGGGGTATATGGTGTATGTTTTGTTGGGTTTCTGGCGTGTGTGCGGGGGTGCACCAACTTTGGGTTGCTCACTAGGCTACGTGGGCAAAGTTAATAAACTAGACATTAAATAATTTACTGACACTAACACTGAATTAGAATTTATTTTAAAGTATATATCCATAAAAGGAAGTTCAAAATATATATTACAGAATATAAATAAAAAAAAAAGGGTTAATTTTAAACCAACACCTTGACTAGAGTTACCATTAATCATTACCACGAATACTGACGGCATTATTATAAGTAAGGACGTATGAAAGAGTACACAAGCTATATGAACTTACATATCATTTTTGCAATTTTTTGTAGCATGTAGAAACATGATTAGTTTGCACGTAGTGACAATACATAATTAAAACATATAAAGGGGCCTTGGTCCAACCCCTTCCCTTACGTCCCTATTTACATATTATAGTAAACAAACAACAATATGACTGTGTACAGAAAGTTACACTATCCTAAAATACTGTTTTCTTTTGAGCGGCTATGCAATACTGTTTCACGCAAGTTAGTTTATGTTTTGGCTCCCACATACATAAGGATACTTATGTGCATAACGAGTTAGTAAATGTGGAGTTCGTCGTGATTCACGTACACATTCCAAGGCGACAACGTGATGACCTACGGAAAAGGGAGGCGAGGGGACGGCGACGGCGACGGCGACGGCGAGGCGACGGCGAGGCGACGGCGACGGCGACGGCGACGGGAGGGCGAAAGGGCGACGGGACGGCGGGCGACGGTGGGCGACGGACGTCATCAGGAAAAGAAGGGCCCTCCAGTTTTTCCCCCCCGCCGTCCCACTGGTAGCTGAGGGGGCCCCAAATGGGAACTGGACACCCGGGGGCTCGGGGGGAAGGCGGGGTTTGGGGGGCCCCCGTTTGGGGGGACTCATCAAGGTTTTCCGCGGAGGCCCTTTGTCAGACGGGGCATGTCCCGGGGTTCTTTTCGGATTTTTAGCGCCGTGCTTGCTTGGTCGCATTGGGGGCTTTTGGGCCCACATCGTTGTGTTTTGACGCTGCGGAACCTTTCCCTGAGGTTGGGCTGAATGTGAAACGGGGTATAAATGTTTTGTGTTCTGCAAAAAAAAGGGGGGGTGGCGGGAGGGATGGGGGGTGTGAGCGGGGTTTTGGGGGAAAGGGGGGGGGGGAGGGGGGGAAGGGGGGGGGGAAAGGGGGGAGGGGGGAGGGGAAAGATTTTGGAGGGGAAGTAAGAAGAAAGAAAGAAGGGAGGAAGAGAGAAAGAGAGGGAATGGGGGGTCGGCGGGGCCGGTCGGTCGGTCGGTCTCGGCCCGGTTTCAATTTGGTCGGTCGGTCGGTCGGCGGGGGTCGGTTGGTCGGCCGGTCGGTCGGTCGGTTGGTCGGCCCGGGGGTCGGTCGGTCGGTCGGTCGGCGGGCGGTCGGTCGGTCGGTCGGTTTTTTTTTAAAGGTTTGGTGGTGGTCGGTCGGTCGGTCGGGCGGCGGGCGGTGGTCGGTTCGGTTTTTTTAAGGGCGGTCGGGCGGTCGGTCGGTCGGTCGGTCGGTCGGTCGGTCGGTCGGTCGGTCGGCGGGACAGGTCCTGGTGGCGGGGGCCGGGGGCGAACGGAAGAACGGGGCGATGGAAGAAAAGAACAATGGGAAAGAAACATGAACGGGGAATGAACGCTCTGGAAGAACGGTTTCAACTACCAACGAAAAAAGGGGTTTAATTTAAGGGAGTAATCTCTAGAACCGGTTTAAGAAGAGAAGAAGAAAAACTGAAAAGGGGTTTAAATAAAAAGCCCCAAATTTAAAGAAGAAACCTGAATGAAAAGAGGAGAAAGAAGAAGAGAGGAAGAGAAAATTTTTTGCGTGGGGGTGCCCCGGGTGGGCGTGGGGACACGCGGCGTGGGGACGGGGTGCCTCGCGCCCGGGGCCCAAGCCCTTCCAAGGGCTTCCCCAACTTCCTCCTTTTTCCGGGTTCACCCAGATACCCAAGACTTTTTTTCGATGCCTCCGCAAAAGGGCTTTATAAAACCCCCCGATCTTTACACCGTTGCTTTCCAAAACGCTCCGCTTCACGGCAACGGTTTGCTCTTTGAAAACCGGGTCAAAAGGAAAAACCCCCCCTTAATTTTTAAAACCCCCTCCTTTTTTTCTCACGCATTTTCAGAAAATCACCGGAATCTTGCCCGATTGGCGTTGTGCCAAAAACGCCAAGGTTAAACGAAACCCAATTTTTCCCCTTTGGGCGAAAAATTTAAAAAAACCGCCGGCGGTTTTTGGGGGCGAAGAAATCTGATATAATGTTGAACAGCAGATATATTGGAACTCAAATCGGTGAATTTCTTGAATCAATATTTCGAAGAGGTAGCCTCGGAAATGTCAAGTGTAGGCGATTGTTTGGTCTTATATTGTAACAGGTTCAGTTAGTTTGTAGGTATAATTTGCAGGGTAGCGATCAAGTACATGTAGATATTGGACTTGCACGTTTCACTATTTGGACATGAGATTTTTAAATGACATGTATTGTATACCCTACGTGTACACGCGTGAACTTGGTTATTTGGATTTTATTCTCAGCACTGAATGACTGTACTGATTATATCTACAACTAATATTATGGCTCACATTTTCTTAAAAATAATACAGAACCTCGTTGGCACGTGGATATTATTGTTGTTAACTACGTTCTTCCGTACGTTTTCGCGCATTGATTGCAGCGTGGCTGATTTCTCCCCATTATAAGTCGTCATAGTGTTTGAATGCATGGACAGGTCTGCGCTTTGACCAGTCCTGCGGATCGGAACCAAATCGAATCATTCATATAATCTTTACATGTTGGGTTATTAATATGAATCACTTAATGGATGTAATCTATAATCCGATTACGTTGGCCGTGCATTGTGACACGCGCAATTGATTCAGTTTTAATCGCCGGATATTACCCATTATGCACACGGACGCCTTTAGAGAACGAAATATATCCTGCTTTCGACGAGCAACTTGGTGCTCTAATCCTATTTTCGGCACTTCCAGTTATAATCGCATTGTTTATCTATGCGTTGTACAGTTCCGTAATCACGATCCGACGCAGCGACACTTGTGAAACGCTTTACGTTGATGTAAGTGCGTGTTGCTATAATTGCTCAACTGGTGTCAGCTCGTAATCGGTTAGATGTCCACTGGTGTTAATTGAACACCGTCTCACAATCGTGGCACCAGAATATGTCAACAATTTATTAATTTACCCATATGAGTAATAATAAATACTATCTAATCCGACATCTAACTCACGGGGTGTCTTTTTTGTTTTGGCCCGGCCTTCGGAAGGGCCCCGCCCCCCCCTTTTTCAAAAAGATTTACCAATTTAACAACGAGTGTTAATACAATTTACGTGGCATTAACTTGGCCTAATTCTAACAATATATGACTTGTGTTGCTCCGTCTGCATAAACATAGTCCTGGGTTCGCAGTCAAGAGTCTGTCTGTTAAAAGTAAATGAGGGGTGGGTTTCAGGTGGTCCACAGATTCACAGAACCGGCGGACCAGAGGAATCAGTGTGGTGTATACGTGTGTTTCGTTTGATGTGCGGCTTTTATTTGATGTGCGGCTTGCGTAGGCCGATCATTAACAATAAGACACCCCGTGAGTTAGATGTCGGATTAGATAGTATTTATTATTACTCATATGGGTAAATTAATAAATTGTTGACATATTCTGGTGCCACGATTGTGAGACGGTGTTCAATTAACACCAGTGGACATCTAACCGATTACGAGCTGACACCAGTTGAGCAATTATAGCAACACGCACTTACATCAACGTAAAGCGTTTCACAAGTGTCGCTGCGTCGGATCGTGATTACGGAACTGTACAACGCATAGATAAACAATGCGATTATAACTGGAAGTGCCGAAAATAGGATTAGAGCACCAAGTTGCTCGTCGAAAGCAGGATATATTTCGTTCTCTAAAGGCGTCCGTGTGCATAATGGGTAATATCCGGCGATTAAAACTGAATCAATTGCGCGTGTCACAATGCACGGCCAACGTAATCGGATTATAGATTACATCCATTAAGTGATTCATATTAATAACCCAACATGTAAAGATTATATGAATGATTCGATTTGGTTCCGATCCGCAGGACTGGTCAAAGCGCAGACCTGTCCATGCATTCAAACACTATGACGACTTATAATGGGGAGAAATCAGCCACGCTGCAATCAATGCGCGAAAACGTACGGAAGAACGTAGTTAACAACAATAATATCCACGTGCCAACGAGGTTCTGTATTATTTTTAAGAAAATGTGAGCCATAATATTAGTTGTAGATATAATCAGTACAGTCATTCAGTGCTGAGAATAAAATCCAAATAACCAAGTTCACGCGTGTACACGTAGGGTATACAATACATGTCATTTAAAAATCTCATGTCCAAATAGTGAAACGTGCAAGTCCAATATCTACATGTACTTGATCGCTACCCTGCAAATTATACCTACAAACTAACTGAACCTGTTACAATATAAGACCAAACAATCGCCTACACTTGACATTTCCGAGGCTACCTCTTCGAAATATTGATTCAAGAAATTCACCGATTTGAGTTCCAATATATCTGCTGTTCAACATTATATCAGATTTCTTCGCAGTCAAGGTCCGACAGTAATTATCATTCATGTCCGGCTGTGCATTTTTTTACCGCCACATTCACATTTAGGCTAGATCGCGCACCAAGAACGCGCAGTAAATTCCGCAGACGTATTGTCGCTAGCCTTGGCGTATTCTGGCACAACGCCAATCTGACAAGATTCGCGGTGACTTTCTGAAGGCAATGCGTGAGAACAAAAGAGAGGTGTGCTTTGTTAATAACGGCTGTATAGCGGCGAGACGACAGACAGTCGGGCATTATGCTCAGTTAAGAGCCGGTTTTCGAAGAGCAAACACGTTGCAACGTGAAGCGGTAGCGTGTAATGGCCTAAGACTACGGTGTGAAGATCAGGGTTTTATAAAGACGTATGCGGAGGCAGTCGTTGAAGATTACATCACGTTGAATCACCGTCACTGTCGATATCTCTCGGTAGAGCGCCGGTAAGATAACAGAGGTAAGTTAGAAGTCTTGGAAGGGCTGTCATCTGTAGACGACGCAGGCACGTACACATGCATGCACCCATGTACACACACCCGCGTATATACACACATACTCCATGTAACACCACGCAGTCGCACGGGCGCACGCACAATTTTTCTTTTCTCTCTCTCTCTCTCTCTCTCTCTCCTATCTCATTCCTTCATTCGTTCATGCGTTCATTCGTCCTATCGTTCATGCCTTCAAGCGTTAATTCACGTGTTCGTGCGTTCATTCGTTCATTCGTTGATGCGTTCTATCATTCATTCGTTCATGTATACTTTAATTCATTCACTTATTCATTCGTTCATGCGTTCATTCATTCACTCATTCATTCATTGATGCGTTCATTCGTTCTATCGTTCTATCGTTCTATTGTTCTATCGTTCTATCGTTCGTTCGTTCGTTCGTTCGTTCGACCGACCGACCGACCGACCGACCGACCGACCGACCGACCGACCCCGACCGACCGACCGACCGACCGACCGACCGACCGACCGACCGACCGACCGACCGACCGACCGACCGACCCGGAAACCCGACCGGGCCGACCGACCCCACCGACCGACTGACTGACCGACCGACCGACCGACCGACCCCAAAACCGACCGACCGACCGACCGACCGACCGACCGACCGACCGACCGACCGACCGACCGACCGACCGACCGACCGACCGACCGACCGACCGACCGACCGACCGACCGACCGACCGACCGACCGACCGACCGACCGACCGACCGACCGACCGACCGACCGACCGACCGACCGACCGACCGACCGACCGACCGACCGACCGACCGACCGACCGACCGACCGACCGACCGACCGACCGACCGACCGGGCCGACCTCATTCCCTCTTTTCTCTTTTTCCTCCCTTCTTTTTTTTCTTCTTACTTCCCCCTTTCATCATTCCCTCCCTCCCTCCCCCCTCCTTCCCTCCCTCCATTTCCCCCTCCCTCCCCTCCTTCTCGCTCCCTACCCCGCTCATTTCATTTCACCCATCACTCTCCCGCCACCCTCCATTTTTTTGCAGAACACGAAACCACATTTATATCCGTTTCACATTCAGCCACAACCTCAGAGCAAGTTCCGCAGCGTCAACAACACAACGATGTCGGACACACCGCCAGCCAATGCGACCAAGCGAAGCACGGCGCTGAATCCGACGAAGAAGCGACCGGACATGTCCCGTCTGACGAGCGGCCTCCAGCTGACATACACGGGGGTCTACCGCATGAGTCCGGCGGACCAACGCCGCAGTGTCGACCGTCTGTCGCGCTACAACCCCGACCGTGTGCCGCCCGAGTCAGCCCGCACGGTGTCCAGTGTCCGACAGCGCTGGGGGCTCACCCTCAGCTACCAGTGGACAGCGGGCGGGAGTAGGCTGGACGGCTTCGTCTTCTGATGACGTCCGTCGTCGTCACCGTCGTCGCCGTCGCCGTCGCCGTCGCCGTCGCCCGCCCCCTGCCGTCGCCGCCCCCGTCGCCGTCGCCGTCGCCGTCGCCGTCGCCGTCGCCGTCGCCGTCGCCGTCCCGTCGCCGTCCCCTAGTCATCACGTTGTCGCCGTTGAATGTGTACGTGAATCACGACGAACTCCACATTTACTAACTCGTTATGCACATAAGTATCCTTATGTTGTGGGAGCCAAAACATAAACTAACTTGCGTGAAACAGTATTGCATAGCCGCTCAAAAGAAAACAGTATTTTAGGATAGTGTAACTTTCTGTACACAGTCATATTGTTGTTTGTTTACTATAATATGTAAATAGGGACGTAAGGGAAGGGGTTGGACCAAGGCCCCTTTATATGTTTTAATTATGTATTGTCACTACGTGCAAACTAATCATGTTTCTACATGCTACAAAAAATTGCAAAAATGATATGTAAGTTCATATAGCTTGTGTACTCTTTCATACGTCCTTACTTATAATAATGCCGTCAGTATTCGTGGTAATGATTAATGGTAACTCTAGTCAAGGTGTTGCGCTACATTAACATTATAGGCCGCTTTTGTGTTTATTTAGCCCCGTGTTCCATATTCTGTAATATATAGTCTTTGAACTTCCTTTGTATGGATATATGCACTTTACAAATAAATTCTAATTCAGATGCTTAGTGTCAGTATTTAATTATTTAATGTCTAGCTTATATCAACTTTGACCACGTATGAAACCTAGTGAGCAACCCAAAGTTGGTGTTTCACGCACACGCATTTTAAAACCCCCCCCCAAACCAACCCCCACGCCGTTCCCCCTTGTCAAACCCCTTGCCGCAGGCGTTTTTCCCCTTTGGCTGGGGTCGCCCGGGGGTGCTTGAGGTAAATTTCTTTCCGGGGTGGCCGTCCGCTTCAGTGCTGCCACGGACAATGGCCCGTATAGATAAAATTGGGGGCGAAACCCGTTTCTTACTGGTTTGCAACCTTTGGCCCCTTTCCCCTTGACAAAGAACAACCTTACCCTTTTTAAATATTCCAGAAAGACCCAAACTTGAACCGTCAACGAAAGAAAACGACCCTGGCAGTAATCCTGCCCTCCATAGGGACAAAGGAAGGGAAACCGTTTGGGAAGGGGCCCTTTTGTAGAAAATGCTACGCAAAACAAACAATTAAAAAATTTAAAATTTTAATCAATTACTTTCAACCTTATGTACGTTTTTCTGAAATAATAAATTTAATTTAAAACAATTTTAAGGCTTTTTATGTTGGGAAATTTAAATATCTAATTACATTAGAATTAAATGTTTTTTTAAATTATGCTTTGTTTAAAAATTCGGACCAAACCCTTTACCCCATCCTTTGGAAAGGGTTTTCCCAACGGTCACCGCAACCCAAATTTGCGAGACACACTATCCCCCCGGCCTTTTCCCATGAAACCCCCTTTCCCCCCCAAAACCCCGGTTTCCCATGCAAACAAATTTTTGGGCCCGGGGAAACGCCCCGAATGGATAAATTGTATCGGGAAAAGAGGTTGATTTCAAAAATTAATGCTTTCTAAAGGGGGACTTACAAAAAGGGTATGTGCCTTCAACATGTGGGGTGGCAAAACCTAACCTTTTTTAATTTTTTAAAAAGCCCCCAAGTTTTTAAATTTAAATAAACAACATTGATGCGGGATTTGGGAAATTATTTTTAAAAATTTTTAAATCAGCATTTATGAAATAATTCGTTTCATTGGACCCAACAACGCCGGAAACAGTTATCCTTTCCCACGGAGCCCCAAGCCGGAAACCGAAATTAGGGACAAATGCACAAGGGGCGGGAAAAAATAACAACGGAGAAAATTGAAAGCCCGGGGTTTAACGTTTCCCCAAGAAACAAAGGGTTTTTTAAAAATAAATTTGAGATTTGACTGCAAAATACCCCAAATTCGAATTTTTTGGGTAATAAACCAAACCGGAAAAAATTTCCCAAAAAACCTCCCCCCCCAAAATTTTTTTCCCCCCCTTTTCCCCCCCCCCCAACCCTACCCCCCCTTTTTTCCCAAAAAAAAAAAAAAAAACCCCCCCCCCCCCCCCCAAAAAGGGTGGGGGTTTTTTGTCTGAGACCGAGTTTTTTCTGAAAAATTACCCTTGCTTTTCCCTAACGTCCATTAATGGGGTTGGCCCTCCTTCCCTTTTGTCGGCCCAAAACAGCGGAAGTTGTTTACGGGTTTTTAACTACCCCAAAAAAACCGGGTAGTTAAACCCTTAAAATCTTACCGGCAAAGGGGGGTTTTTTTTAATTTTGATAACAATTTTTTAAAAGTTTAATAAAATGTTTCTTCAAAAACCCAAAGGAAATAAATGTGCCTACTGCTCCTAAGGGACCGGGTAAAACAGAAGGGAACAAGGGGAAAAAATTTACCAGCCCCGGGAAAAAAAACGAATTTCATTTGTAAACCCGGGGGAATACTCAAATCGAAACTTTTTAATTTTAAAAAAAATTGGGGATCTTTAAAGGGAAATGCCCAAAACAAACGCAAATTTGAATATGTTATCAAAAACCCCCCCAAAAACCCCAGTAACATTAACTGTTCAAATTTTCACCAAGACAAAAAGGCAACTTTCCAATTGCGGGAAACCGCCGGCAGGTAAAACCGGGGGTCCCCAACCGGGGGTTAGAAAAAACCCCCGAAACGGGAAAACCGGAAAAAAAAACCTTTAATCCCCACCAAAAACGGGGAATATTTCCGCCTTTTTGTAAAAAGCCCTTACAGGGAAAGAAAATTTTTTGGTAAGAGCCCCTTTGCAACAACAAACCGATAACAACTCTCCACAAAGCCGTAACACGGGGCAAGGGGAAATCTGGGGCCCCGACCAAAACAAAGATTCCTCAAAAAACTTTTTTCCCAGATTCAAAACAGCGGCCGGCACCTTTTTCCCTAATTTTTAAATTTACAAAATGGTTCAAGAAAAACTTCACCCAGCTGAAAACCGCAAGTGCAAAAACCGCAAGATACCCGCAGGAAAAGGGCCAATCAACTTTAATTATCAGCCCTAATCACGCCGCAAAACCTTATTGGGAATGTTTGCAAAAAAGGGCCGTTGGCCAATGTTGCCACGAATTTCAAAATAATTCCAAATCCCCAAAAAGCCTCAAAAATGTGGGGAAAAAACTTCCCAACAAACAAACCCGCC
>JAODUO010003457.1:5000-11602 GCA_025642075.2 Ridgeia piscesae | reverse complement strand
CGGAAAAAGATTTATAAAATTAAAAAAAAATTATATATTTTTATTATATTATTATATTATTATTATTATTATTTTTATATATAGATATTCGGCAAAAAAGTAGATATGTAGCCAGCGAATGATATTGGGATTACATTCCCCCACAGGAGCAAACAATTAAATAACAGGGGAAGATCAGCACTAACAAAATTTGTAAGGAGTTTGGCACAACAAGAATAAGTGAAATATCGACACGGGTTTTGGGCTTTGAAAAATAAATGCAACGAGTGTTGAACAGTTTGTACAAAAATTATCAAAGTCATTTAGTAGACGATTTTGCAGTCCTAAAACCGTGAACATGTTGACGCTGGGGACATACAAATTGCGGATGAACGACAAAAACTGATTCCTTGCATTGATTATGGCTTGATACGTGTTGGGTGAATATGCTGATTGGTAAAATTTTTTAAAAAACACACACGTGCATGACAGTGAGGTTTTTACAACATTACAACATTTACAATTGAGTGATGGCAAACATTTGTGCAGAACGTCCTAAATTAATGGACTCAGTTTAACATTGCAATGGTTATGTCATGCCAGAAATCGGCAGGCTGCAGCACTCCAGATGATCATTTGCAATAAGGGATGCACCCCTTTATTACGCCCCAATTTTTCTCTCCCTTTCACGCGTTATTACACGAAACAAAATTGCTATAATATTGAACTTTCTTTGTGCATCTGCATAAATTAATTTATGTTTGTAAACCAGCTAGAAGTCTTCGTTCTATTTATTATAGCACTTCATTGTCGCAGACGCGATGTAATGCAAGTATGTTTCGCTTGTGTCCACATATGCCGCGTTTTGCAACAGTAGGTTTAATATACATATATCAGATAAATAAATAAAGTTAATAAAATAGTATGATATATATATCAGATAAATAAATAAGTATTATAAAATTGTATAATTAAAATGTCCCTACGATATAAAAACATAAAAATCATTGCTAAGATGCCAGTAGGAAATGTATTAAAATGAAAACTTTTTTTTTCCCTTTTTTTTTTCCGGCCTAAAAGCCCGGGAGGGGGTACCCCTTGGGGGGTTTTTATTTCGAAGTACCTTTGGCCCCATATAGGCTTCGTCTTGCTGTCAAGACGATTTCTCTCGGGACAACATCGACACCCCCTGGTACAGTGCCTCGTTCGAAATACAATGAGGCAAATATATGCCGATCATTTGGCATATGATATGACGACGGTGGTACTCATCTAGGTGATGTCGTTATACGGTTGACAATCCTCATATACCTATGTTGTACGTTAACAGTAACACTGGCACGACAAGAGCTGCGTAACGTCGTTGTAGCGAGACATTACCTGAACCACAGTGTCCACAGCTGCGGAAGGCGACGTTAGCCAGCTGTTTTCCCGAGGAGCGACCCAAGCATGCATGTCATGCGGCACTGTTCCTCTATGCGGTCTGCGTGTCGGATGATGTTTGTCTTTTTGTTTTCCACGCATTGATCGTTAGCGACCACTCAGCCAAGCAAGCTGGCGCGATCAGCTCGATATCGGCAAGGAACGAACCGAACGCGAAGACCAGACGAAATACGTATCGTCTGCGTACTCGACGTCGTGCTGTAGGGTGGCGTCAGTGGTCGACGCGCCGGGAGATGCGATCGTTGGTAATTGAGTGCCGCTTAGACGGTAAATACGCTAAATAATACCGGGCTGAGGCTGTCACGTTGCGGTGTGCCGATGATTGTCGCGAATAAATGACACTAACCAGTTGACAGGCGCGGCTCGAGCGAGTTGGTGGCGAGTAGGAAACGAACCATTCGATGATCCGACTCGCCGGGGATTGGGGTTGGTTTGAGTGTTTTGGAGCCACAGTTTTTGTTGCCTTGTTTCGTTACTTTCCATTCTGGGCCCTGGGGCGGTCCGACCAATGGCCAGTTTCCCCCAATTCAGGGGGACCCCGTGTTCCACCGAGCTGGCTGATTGTTCGCGTTAACTTACGACAGCGACTCCAATACGACATCACGAAACCGTGCGCGGAAGGATGCGTTGGCTAACAACTCGCTGTTATAAGCGAACGCTTTTTGCCAAGCGTGACTTCTCGATTCGATCCCAAACGTTGAACATTTCCCCGAGATCGATTGTTGTGAGTGATGTACCGGCGTATACCCGATAGTCTGTCAATTGTGACGTGGAGCGTGTTAGAGTGCAATATTAGAGACAAACAGGCCGTGTACCTTGAGGAAGTCGGCGACGGCTTACCGTTGATGTTCCGTTTGTCATGCGAGTGTTTTCCATTGCATTCGTCGTCGTTATTTCTCATTTCTTTCTTCTGAGTGTAATAGTATTGTGGTTAGATCACAAACCAACGTCGGCGATACATTCGTTCACACCGTCGCAGCAGCGTGGAATGTCCTGGCGACTTACTGTCACTCCTAAAGGTGGTGACACACGTACGATATACAATTTCCCCCCCCCCCCCTTTTTTTCCCCCCCCTTTTTTTTAAAATTTTTTTAAAAAATCCTTTTTTAAACCCCCTTTTTTTTTTTTTTAAAAAAAAAACCCTTTCCCAAAAATTTTTTTCTGAAAAAATTTTTAACTTTTCCCCCTTTTTGGGAAAACCCTTTTTAAAAGGGAAAAATTTTTGGGTTTTTTTTTTTTTTAAAAAAATTTTTTTTTGGGGGGTTTTGGGTTTTTTTGGGGGGTTTTTTGGGGGGTTTTTTTGGGGGGAAAAAATTTTTGTTTTTTTTTAAATTTTTTTTCCCCGGGGGAAAAATTTTTTAAAAATTTTTTTTTTTGGAAAACCCCAAAAAAGGGTTTAATTCCCGGGAAAAAAAACCCCAAAACCCCAAAAAACCCCCAAAAAATTTTTTTTGGCCCCCCAAAAAAAATTTGAGGGGGCCCAAAAACTTTTTCCCCAAAATTTTTTTAAAGGGTAAAAAATTTTAAAGGGGGGAAAATTTTTAATTAAATTTTGAAAAACGGGCCAAAGGGGGTTTCCCCTTTAAACCTTTTTTTTTTAAAAAAAAGGCCGGTTTTTTTTTTTTTTTGAAATTTTTTAAAAAAAAAACCCCCCCTTTTTCCCCCAAAAAAACCCAATTTGGGGGAACCCCCCCCAAAGGGGGGAAATAAAAAATTTAAAAAAAAAAACCCCGTTTAAAAAAGAAACCGGGAAAAGGTTTTTTTTTTTTTAAAAAAATTTTAAAAATTTTCTGAGGGAAAACAAAAAAAAAAAATTTTTTGGGGTTTTAAAAAGGAAGGGGAAACCCTTTTTAATTTCCTTTTTTTTTTTTTAAAAAAAAAAAAATTTTTTTAAAAAATTAAAATTTTTAAAAAAAAAACCCCTTAAAAATTTTTAAAAATTTTAGGTTTTTTAAAAAAGGGCCAAAAAAAAGGGGTAAAAAAAAATTTGTTTTAAAAAAAATTTTAAAAAAACCCAAATTAAAAAATTTTTAAAAAAAACCCTTTTTTAAAAATTTGTTTTTTTTTTAAAAAAATTTTTGGGGTTTTTTTTTTTAAAATTCCCCCCCCAAAAAAGGCAAAATTTTTTTTTTAAAAAAATTTTTGGGTTTAAAAATTTTTTCCCCAAAAAATTAAAATTAAAAACCCCCCCTTTTTTTTAAAAAAAACCCCCTTTTTTTTTTTCCCGGCCAAAAAATAAAGGTAAAGCTATTCCTTATCAGGTTTAAAAAGGAGTACGGACGCTTTTTACATGTTCAATTTTAGGTCATGAGTGTATAATGTGTATTTAATTACACATTCAAATATTTTCCCACAGACAGGCACTGATAGTCACTGTCATCAGTCACCAGTGCCAGTGCCGCAGTGGTAGTCATTCACTCATTGGTAACATGTGTTCCCACGAGCATTGTGTTGAAACGTTGAAACGTTTAAAATTCAATTATTAGGCAACTAAAGAGCAGTTAATGGAGTGATCCTAATTTAACGATGTCGCTGTTTCTACTTACTTCTGATAAAGGTCTGACATCGAAGTTTGAACGGTCCACTCATCATTCGATGCCAACGACGTCGGCGTTGCTGTCTCCGATATATTCCTCCATGTTTGTGAATATTGCTTCAAGGGGCGTCATCATTGAACACTTGCAGGTTATTCGTAACCGTCTGTCTCTCTTTGAAACGCTGATTCGCACCATTCCAAAGCGAATGTTTTACGGTAAAGCTTGAAGTGAGAGGTTTGCCAAATCAGTATCTGCCATTTTTAAGAAGGTCGAAGTTCAACTTAGTGCTGTCATCTCATTGGTTGTTTAGTCCGAGTCACCCGTACGAGTGCATCGTACGAGTGACTCGGTCGTGCATGCTACACGTACGATTTTACATCCGATTTTGCGATACACGTATGAATCGGATGGTTTCATCCAAGTCACTCGTACGAGTATATCGTACGTGTGTCACCACCTTTAGGAGTGACAGTAAGTCGCCAGGACATTCCACGCTGCTGCGACGGTGTGAACGAATGTATCGCCGACGTTGGTTTGTGATCTAACCACAATACTATTACACTCAGAAGAAAGAAATGAGAAATAACGACGACGAATGCAATGGAAAACACTCGCATGACAAACGGAACATCAACGGTAAGCCGTCGCCGACTTCCTCAAGGTACACGGCCTGTTTGTCTCTAATATTGCACTCTAACACGCTCCACGTCACAATTGACAGACTATCGGGTATACGCCGGTACATCACTCACAACAATCGATCTCGGGGAAATGTTCAACGTTTGGGATCGAATCGAGAAGTCACGCTTGGCAAAAAGCGTTCGCTTATAACAGCGAGTTGTTAGCCAACGCATCCTTCCGCGCACGGTTTCGTGATGTCGTATTGGAGTCGCTGTCGTAAGTTAACGCGAACAATCAGCCAGCTCGAGATGGAACACGGTGGAATACGCCCTGAATTCGGCGGTAAACTGGCCATTGGTCGGACCGCCCCAGGAGCCAGACATGGAAATGTAAGCGAAACAAGGCAAGCTGAAACTGTGGCTCCAAAACACGTCAAACGCAATCCGCCGAATCGACCTGAGGCGTCAGTGCAGTACGATAATGCACGCTATGCGCCGAGAACCGAAAAAGTATAATGGGGTTTGGAAGATCATGAACTGCTCGACCTAGGCAAAGGTTTGCTCGTGCTACTACAGAAGCCGGTTACCGATAGAAACGTTGGCGAATTTACGTCCGATAGTCTTAATTTCGGTAGTCAGAGAGACACTGTCACATATCGTGCTATCGAAGATCGCGCCGAAAGTTAACGACTACCTATCGCCGTCACAATCAGGATTCCGGCATGGACGCAACACTGCCGACGTCACTTTCGGATATTGCAGGCTATGTGCGAAAGCGCAGCGTCAGCGCGAGTCGCCTGAGTTTCTCGGCATCGACCTGAGTCGTGCCTTCGATTCCACACGACGCGACAACCTACTAGACACCTTACACACTTTCCCCGGCGAGTCGGATCATCGAATGGTTCGTTTCCTACTCGCCACCAACTCGCTCGAGCCGCGCCTGTCAACTGGTTAGTGTCATTTATTCGCGACAATCATCGGCACACCGCAACGTGACAGCCTCAGCCCGGTATTATTTAGCGTATTTACCGTCTAAGCGGCACTCAATTACCAACGATCGCATCTCCCGGCGCGTCGACCACTGACGCCACCCTACAGCACGACGTCGAGTACGCAGACGATACGTATTTCGTCTGGTCTTCGCGTTCGGTTCGTTCCTTGCCGATATCGAGCTGATCGCGCCAGCTTGCTTGGCTGAGTGGTCGCTAACGATCAATGCGTGGAAAACAAAAAGACAAACATCATCCGACACGCAGACCGCATAGAGGAACAGTGCCGCATGACATGCATGCTTGGGTCGCTCCTCGGGAAAACAGCTGGCTAACGTCGCCTTCCGCAGCTGTGGACACTGTGGTTCAGGTATATGTCTCGCTACAACGACGTTACGCAGCTCTTGTCGTGCCAGTGTTACTGTTAACGTACAACATAGGTATATGAGGATTGTCAACCGTATAACGACATCACCTAGATGAGTACCACCGTCGTCATATCATATGCCAAATGATCGGCATATATTTGCCTCATTGTATTTCGAACGAGGCACTGTACCAGGGGGTGTCGATGTTGTCCCGAGAGAAATCGTCTTGACAGCAAGACGAAGCCTATATGGCCAGGTACTTCGAATACCGCCAGATACATTTCCTACTGGCATCTTAGCAATGATTTTTATGTTTTTATATCGTAGGGACATTTTAATTATACAATTTTATAATACTTATTTATTTATCTGATATATATATCATACTATTTTATTAACTTTATTTATTTATCTGATATATGTATATTAAACCTACTGTTGCAAAACGCGGCATATGTGGACACAAGCGAAACATACTTGCATTACATCGCGTCTGCGACAATGAAGTGCTATAATAAATAGAACGAAGACTTCTAGCTGGTTTACAAACATAAATTAATTTATGCAGATGCACAAGAGAAAGTTCAATATTATACGCAAGTTTTGCTTTCGTGTAAGTAATTCGCTGCTGAACAGGCAGCCAGAAAAATTGGCGCAGTAATGAT
>JAODUO010003456.1:0-14633 GCA_025642075.2 Ridgeia piscesae | reverse complement strand
AGGGCACTGTGACTGTCACTGTTCCGAAGTCATGCTATTCACTGCTTGGTTCCATATTCTTTCCCAATCGCTCGATGCTGTCTTTGTCTGCTTAATTTGCCGTGTTGGTGGCATATAAAAATCATGTTTGTGCCTAAACTCGCTGTTCCTAAACGTAAACAACTCGACAGGATGAAGGTCAATCTCGCCCCCAAGTCTCGTTCGCGTGAAGACTAAAGCGTATTCCGCTCAAATCTCCATTTCCATAGTTACGTTTCGTACAGAGTTTCGAACGGATTCATTCGAAACGAAAATCGAAATAGTTCTTATTTATTTTATTAATTTCAGAAAAAAGAAGTAACATGTATGCATAAACCAACTAAGCAATCATTAGGGAGTATGTGATACCTCCGCTGTTTGTGAAATTACTAAAAATCACTAGGAGCAAACGATTTTTACGCGAATGAGTGGAGGGCATGTTAAATATAATCAGGATGTCCATGTTACCTACTGTACATTTCAGATTAACTTCACTTAGCCATAATAGATTTTATATCCCAGCATTAAACAATGGCATATGTGCACGATATACAAGATGACCATCTTAGATTCCAATAAAAAGATGACTTTTGGTACAGGTCCTCACAATCAACATCAGTTAGTTTTGTGTGGATCTGGGCCATTACAATTTTGTGCATTCTGTATTCACAATTCCATGATTTCCTTTCAGGAAATTGTACCCACCGTGAAGGCCACTTTATTGCAAGGTGCCAGAAAAACAAATTGATGAAGTCATCGACAGCCACTATTTTAGAAAACCTGAAGGTATTTTATGAAATAATTAATTGTCAAACTAATACATGTACAGTTTGCTATTAGCGATCCATATGTTATTTTGCTCATAAATTTCGTCATTAAAAATGAATGTGACCTGTATTTTAAAGTTGTATATACTATGAACAATGTTACATGCACTCCAGTGATAAAGCCTTCAATGGGGTTTTGTTCGCATAGAATTGGAAATCTTTATAATTCTGATATATGTCCATTTTAACATAGCAGCTGTAGAATTGTAGGACACCTATGGCAAAGACAGAGAAGTAGAGTGTGAACATTGCAACAAGCTGCAACACTGCTTAACCATGGTTGAAGCGGAAAACACGATAGTACTCAAGTCACTGGAAAAGGCTCGTGACAGCACCGGGCGAATCAAGGTGCTGGAAGAAGAGAAGTCAGCACTCTTTCTGGCATTAAGAATGGCGAAAGGTAATAATGTTTTATTATATATTACTGGCGTAAGATACTTTACATGCAAGTTATTCTGTATTTTATGTATACTATTTTATTTATTTATTAGTATTTTTTATAACATTTACATATTTCTAAGTAAGTTATAATATTATATAATGTATGCTTCTGTCATATATGCCTATCAACTAAATTACCAAAATGTTGGCACCTGTTCCCAATGATGCTGTACTTTCTCTCTCCTGGCCATGTATTATTGTTGCCATTAAAATAGTAGGTGTGGCAGATGCAAGTTATTTTATTCTTTTTTATTCAGTAGCCATCATTAATCCTTTAGCTTTCAATGTGCAATATGTCCACATGTATAATGTGTACCTTGGCTTTAAAAAATGATTGAATTTTATATTAACATGCATAAGTACGCACCTTGGCTTAGCATCAACCACATATGTTGCATATATTTTGTAGATAATTTATTACCTACACAGTTGTAACAAAACTGTTGTATCTTTAAAATATGCTGACCATTTCATGGTTGCCACTAAGACACCGCAGCGCCATATGAGCTGACCGTCGGTGATTTGTGGTGTGTCCCATATGCATTGCTAAGTACACACCATGGGGCACAAATTTGTGTGTGCACATGTTTCAAGGTATTTAATTGTATCAAAACAACGCACTCGATCCTTAACCTCGACACATTAGATAATAGACAACGCGACCAAAGACTAAAATTTATGTACAGAACTGTCAGAGGATCTATCCCAGCCCTCCCCACTGAAACTTTCTTCTGGCCCCAAAAAACAAACAAGACACATTAAACCTAAACACTTCCCCACCATGTATCCTCAAATTTTGTCCAACAACACCAGAAGTTTTATAGTACCCAAAGCCCACACTGAACAATAATTTAAGAATTAATTTTTTGTAAAAACAATTGCCGACTGGAACCAACTAAACGAGTTGCAGGTCCAGGCTGAAACCATAACTGATTTCAGTCACCTGATCTGCGGCTCAAACATTCAATAACATGCGCACACACACCCCCGTAGTATATAATAGCCAATATTGGTTTCTTTACGATGTATCCCATTCAGATTCAGATCATGTACTGGTGTGACCGTGAACTTCAAATGCGATTTTCTCAGTTTGAAGCTTTATACCCCGGGCATGTTCAGTGTCGAATAACTTTGGCTGTGCGTGCGCGACATTTTTGACATGTGACTCATTTCGTTAGAACAGGTCACATATATTTAATTTATATGAAATAATTTGTGGTCGTGTCAAATTGTTAGAAAATATACCAATTATCCTGGTTTTATTAGCCAAGGTTGTTAATTTATACCTTAGCCTGTACATGCATTGTAATGGGTAATTTTGAAAAATAACTACGTTTATGGCATATACAGAGATTCTTATATCTGGTTGTTTATGAATGCAATTAACAATACTTGCACACAGTTGTGTGTCCATATTCGAGTAATTTTTAGACATAATGTTTGTCATTTATTTCATTCATTATTTCAATTCAAAACACTGTCCACAATCCGATGTCAGGAACACATGTTTCTACTGCCAAATCATCAGTGCAGCAAGCAGGCAAAGCAACTTCTCATTTCCCACTGGAAACATAACCTCATGGCTCGGATCATTCCTTGTTCTCCCACTCGATCTCCCACATCCAGCTATCTTCCCCCTGATCAAACCACAGTGACACCTATTGTCACTGCTTATTAACACTCACAAGTAATCACCAGGTGGAGTTATATATATATATATATATATATATATATATATATATATATATATATATATATATATATATATATATATAAATATATATATATATATATATATATATATATATATATATATAAATGTACAGCGCCATGACATCTATGATAACTATAATTGTATTGTACGTGCTTATTTTCATTTCTGCAGCTGCTGCCCAAAGCCTATTGCCGCAGAAGACAGATGGTGACATAAGGTCTGTCATCCGGCAGAAATTGAACGGGGCAGTCAAAGTAATGGCTACAACAAATGTCGTCAACTAGGACCACCATGCCATTCTTTACAGTGTCAGCACATGCCAAATTAAGATGTCTTTCATAATGATTTTCTTGTAATAAAAACGTATGATATCATATCATATATGTATATATATATATAACTTGTAAGATCAACAGATATACACATGTATTCGTTGTACTACTTTTTATAGAATTCTATATAAAACATCGTATAGAATATTTTGTCGATATTTCTTAAAACAATAGAATATTCTATAGTATTTTTTATAGTTTTCTATATGAAATATCCTGTAGAATAATCTGTGGGATTTTTTTTAGTTTTCTACTGAAATTATCCTATGGAATAATCTGGGATTTTTTTCAGGAAATATCCTATTGAATTTCTATAGGATTTTTCCTACAGAAAACTCAAAATCCTGTACAATATTCTATAGCATATTTCCTATGGAAAACTAAAAAAAAAATACTATAGAATATTCTTTAGGATATTTCCTATGGAAAACTAAAAAAATACTATAGAATATTCTATAGTATTTTTATGGTTTTCTATAGAAAAATATTCTATAGAATATTCTATAGCATTTTTATGGTTTTCTATAGAAAACATTTTAGAATATTCTATAGCATTTTTATGGTTTTCTATAGGAAATATTCTATAGGATATTTCCTATAGAAACCATAAATATTCTATAGAAAACTATACGCGAATATTCTATAGAATATTCTATAGAAAACTATAAGCAAAAATCCTATAGAATATTCTATAGAAAACTATAGGCAAAAATTCTATAGAATATTCTATAGAAAACTATTGGCAAAAATCCTATAGAATATTCTATAGAAAACTATATACAAAAATTCTATAGAATATTCTATAGAAAACTATTGGCAAAAATCCTATAGAAAACTATAAGCAAAAATCCTATAGAATATTCTATAGAAAACTATATACAAAAATTCTATAGAATATTCTATAGAAAACTATTGGCAAAAATCCTATAGAAAACTATAAGCAAAAATCCTATAGAATATTCTATAGAAAATTTAAAGTTTTTTTTGCCAAGGTTTCATTCCTGGGGAGAAAACGAAAGCTGGGACCCAAACTTTCTCGGTTGCCGCACCAACTGTGTGGAATTCGCTTCCTATCAGTATTAAATCAGAAGTTAATATTGTAGTCAAAAAACCTATCTCTTTAATGCTGCCTATCCTCCTTGGCTTCCATTGGCGAATCACGCATTGTCTTACGATGATTTCGAGTTTGCTTAATCCCTTGGTTTTGTCGCGCCACGGAGCTTGATCTTCGAGGATATTGGCATTAAAGAAGTATATTATTATTATTATAATTATTATAATTATTATTATAATTATTATTATAATAATAACATAGGACTACTTTGCATTCCAGTATATCAAAAAAAAAGTATTAAAAGGGGTTTATCTTACGCCTATAGTAAATTTAGTAAAATTTTACACACACACAGTCACACACACACCCCGGCAGCGGGAAGATAGCGGGATTTGGGGACAGTAGGAGAGCAAGCAATGAGCCGAACCACGAGACTGTGTTGTCCGGTGGGAAATGAGAAGTTACTTTGGTGAGTTTAATGACTGCAATTGTATTATAACATTTGAGCCATTAGTGCTCCTTAATAATTGTGGACATTTACTGAGTTAGTTATTGCAGTAGTTTAATTTCCCTTCGTATTCCCACAGGTAAAATCCACTGATCTGGGCTTTTAGCTACCGGGTAATGATGCCACAGCTAACCATTATGATTGTCATGTATATTGAACTGTGCAGCTACATGCCATGTAGAGGGTGTGGTTCTGTATGAGAAGCGGCAAATCGGTGTATTACGCAAATTGCCACTATTCCACGTACTAACCACGTGGGTCTAGAATAGCATTGAGTGCTATTTTGGTTAGATGCTAGTAGCGATTTATGTATCGTGAGAGAAAGTGTTCGGTATCACAGCACGGTTGTTATGTTGTTGGTTATGGACCACAAATTAAGACATTGTATTTGCAGTTTAAAATGTATGTTGTTGCAAACTGTTGGCTTATACAAGTCTGGATGTTGGGCATTAGGGTGGTCGCTAGGAGTCAGCACTGATATGTACGATGTTGACATTAGGAGCCCTTGGATGACACTATGCTAGAAGATGTCACTGGTTTTCTTGAATAATACAGAAGCATACTTTTGTTCTGCAGCGTGATTGATTCACTGATGCTTTGGGAGCAAGAAGCATGAGCATGTATTTGGAGTGTTGATATGTAAATGTCTTGGTGTTTCATCATTGTCATAAAGATGTCATAACGGGGACATATAGGTTCATAATTATTGTTTCATTGTCATACCAGATGGTTTCAGCGTGAGATGAATATAATTTCAGTTACCTGCAATGGCTGTAGTAATTTGATGTGGTTAGTGTGACAGATGATTGACAGAGAAGAGAGGTTTCTGAATGTACGTCTTCAGGATATTGTGGCGAAGACACCTTGTTTCCTTATTTTTATTGGCTGTAATTGTTAACTTTTGTGCATTGTTGTATATATTGTGTATGCTTTGGGTGTTTATTGTAACATGTGTTATTGTTACAGGGTTTTGAATTGTTGGTACTTGAAATAAAGAATTGTGAGAGATCCAGCGCTCCGTGTCCATCCTTGACACACACACACACACACACACACACACACACACACACACACACACACACACACACACACACACACATATATATATATATATATATATTCAAGTAATACACAAAAATGGTTCCCGTCGCAAAGAATACACAAGTCAAAGTGTATGACAAAGTACGATTTCACAACAGACCTGTTAAAGGTCTGTAAATAATATTTTATTTCATATTGCACCACTTCCATAATTATTTATAACTGCTATTAAACAAAATTATACAATAAGAAGAATATAACCCACATGTAATATTAAACAAAATACATGCGTCTATATCATTAACAAAAAATTACCTATTAGTCATAAAATATATAATAATAACAAGAAATCTAGCAAATACAGTAAAAGTTGTTTTGTGCGACCTATATCATGTGCGACCACTCGTCTTGAATGACCGTTTTCCTAGCCACGGGTCTTTCCTGATTAAACTGTACCTACAATGAATGACTACTTGACAAAGGCAACCAGCGACCACACGAATTGTTCACGCGATCGTTGCTTTCACCTGTTAGCAGTGACTCGATCTGTGCTGAACTGAGGCATGTATTGGTCGTGCAGTCTTTACGTCCTTCACTCAGTACAAATTTAATTAATCATTAAAACGACAGCATATAATATTTTGCAATGGTATAATTATTCAAATGGGTCGTATTTGTTATTTGGTGACCGATCGTCCGTGACGTAATGAAAATGCTAGGGATGTCGCCGACATAGATTGCAGCAAACCGAAAACCCGCTGATGTAAACATATTTGGATACTCATGATTACAATTAGAAAATGTGCTGATTTTTCCTACAGATGTAGCAACACATCAATGACACAAGAGAAACGAAAGTTACAATGAATGTAGGGCCTAAAGCGTGTTGACTCACTCGTGTTATCGCCCGAAATATAACACGATTTATGTAGACCATGCAGAACCATCTTCGTTCGTCTCTGGTCTTGTTCTCTCAGACACTGCATTTACCTTCCGGTAGTCAATTGCAAACTGTACCCAGCATCCCCTGGCTTTTTCAGCATTACCACTGGTGATCGCCATTCTGATGGTGGTGGTTCAATTAAACCATTCTCAAAAAATTCCTTAATATGGTATTTCTTTACGCATTTTGGGCGATGTCCTGTAAAACCGCTGAGCTACTGGCCGTGCATTACCAGTATCAATCCTATGATAATGTAGCTCTGTTTTCCCCAAATTGTGCATACTTACCGCAAAAGCATCCATGTTTTGACTAATCAGTTCGTTCAATCTCTCCTTCTGTTCCATGCTTAAATTTGAATTATCCAAATTAATTGTCGTGTCCGTTAAGTTCGTTTCACTGTCTGTCACCTCTGTCTCTCCTGCCTGTACATGTTGATCAAGTTCCTCACTGATTTCCATCACATAATGTGCTGGTATTCTTTGTCAAATTGCCACTGTTACACCCTTAGCAATAGTTGTTGGACAACTGAAGTTATTTACAACTCTGACAACCGTGATTCTACCTTTCGGTTGAACCACACAATAACTCATTTTTGTGTCTGGCATGTTAATTTCCATTGATGTTACGGCCTCAGTGACTAAACAATCATTGTCGTATGACCATGTCAGACATACTGGGAAAACCACTTCTGAATTTGCTGGTACAAACACAGACTTTACAGTTCTAGCTAAACTCGACCTTACAGCATATTTGTGGAGCTTGCATACCAATTTACCTGCCAGCGTAATCGTACTCATGTGAAAATCTATGACAGCATGCTGGTCTGTCAAAAAATCCATCCCTAGAATGACTGAATGACGCCCGTCCAAAACGTGGAAATCATGTTCGAAAACATGGCCGTCTACATTCACAGCTAGCAATACTCTGGCAGTCATTGTGTAATTCCACCGACTCCGGTGACAGCAGAACATTTTGGTTTAGCGAATTTCGGTCGTGACTTGTTCCACTCGATCGCTCCCGTGGCCCGTCAGCTCGATGCTGTGCGTCGTACACGCCATCACGTCCCGCTCCATCGCTGGCGCTGTCATCCCCTTTGCTGCCGCCGGGCAGCACAACAACTCCTCTACGGTTTGAGGTTGCGACATCTCCACGAACGGCGTCACCTTCGCATGCAGACAGCCCAACACCAATCGCAGGAGTTGGGCCTGCGTCATCTCCAGGCCGCGAGCTGCCTTCAACACGTCGACCGCAAAACTGGCGCGTCTTGCCCTGGTTGCTGTTTCATGGAGTAGAGGTCCCGCTCTTGTCTCCACCGGCCGTGTTGCGTTCTCGGCACGCCGCTCTCAACACCTCCCAGCTCGATTGCTGGCTCGCTGGCAGTGTCTCAAACCACGTTTCCGCAACTCCCGTCACGTGAAACGCAAACGCGTCTACGTAGTTTTCAGTGCGTAGATGTTGCAGTCGTAGATGACGTTCAAACTTCTGCGTCTTCGGCAATTCCGTCGACCTTATTGACGGCATAACTTGGATGTGCCGCTCCGACTCCTACGGCGACTTGTTGCAGCTGGTCCACGATGTCTGCCATTGCAGCGACCGTCTCTGCGCCAGTCCCGTGTGTCATCGCACCTTCGTTTTCGTTCGTGTTCTCCGCGCTGAATTCCATCACGCTCAACTGTCGGACACATTCCTTCGCTCGTGTGCTATCGACAGGCCCGTCCGTTTTAGATAGAGTTTGACACGCTTGAATCTCACCGTTGGTTCGGGCAAATCGTTTTGTTTTTGAAATGAAAAGACCAGTCAACAGTCCGGTAAAATTTCAGCCCGTTATTTACGCCCACGTGCGTTTCTCAATATTTATTTTCAGCGTGTGGTGCAGCGCTGGGTAGCGGCTCCCACGACAGCTGTCTTATTTCTACATGTTTTGACGTATTTCAACTCACTGTTCGTTTTAATATTTCACAAGTGCGTTTATGAAGGTACAGTAATTATTCCGGACATTTACATTTTACTTGAAAAGGGCTTCTGGTGCCAGACTTTTTAGATTCTAAATCGACATTCGTCTATGCCTGGTTTGATAAGTGGCTGCAAACTCGTCAAGCAGAACGTTGTGGTCTATTTGTGGTTAACACTGGACCACGGTCTGCACTTGTGCAATCGCCAATGGTACGCAGTGACGCATGACGCACTTAAGCCCGCCGTTGTGACAACAGTGACATCAACAGTGCGTTTGTAACAACAATGACATCAACAGTGCGTTATTCTAGGTCACAGTTGTTGTCTGTTGACCGATATGCAACCAGCGATGCCAGATCTCGCTTGACCTGCTGTGTAAATCTTCTTCTTCGTCAACTCTGCATCTTCAAGCGTTTCTCTACGAGACGTAAACACCGTGGCGGTCGCAAAATCGCAAAACAGATCGAGACAATAATTCACTGCGCACGAGTACCGACGTTGCCACAACGAAGCCGGAATGTACACAATTTAATAACATTACCGCTGTGTAAACAGGTCAGCAAAACACGCGATCAAGGCGTTCGCGTATGTTACGTCAACGCCCAATCGTGCCGAAACAAAACACTTGCCATTGCGGACCACATACTTGATAACCAACTCGATATGATGGCGATATCCGAAACGTGGTTGAAATCTTCACGCGACTCCAATGTGATTAAAGACATCGTTCCAAATGGATACTGCATTAAGCATACGCCTCGTCCTACTGGCAAAGGAGGCGGTGTCGCTATTATCCACAAATCCGAAATCGTCTTACACAAACAAGATACCGATGCGTTTCGATCGTTTGAACACATCGAGTGCCGGCTGAAAACCCCTGTGTCTTCCATGAGAATCGTTGTCTTTTACCGTCCGCCGCCATCAGCGAAAAATGGATTAACAACGACTGTGTTTTTTGATGAATGGGACCGGTTCATCGATCAGCATACCATAAAACCTGGTCCTTTGATTATCATGGGAGATTTGAACATTCATATCGACAACACTACAAATGCTGATGCACGGCGACTGATCAATTCTGTGAATGCCACAGGAATGGTGTTGCATGTTCGCGAACCGACCCACAGGAAAGGCCACACGTTAGACGTACTCATGACCCGCAGCACGGACGAACACCTTGTGCGAAATGTCACCATTACGGACATGGGCCTTTCTGACCATTTTGCAGTGAATTTTAATATAAACATTGTTCAACGTCGCACTGGTTTGATGAAAATCAGATACCGCAAAACACGCGCTATTGATACAGTGTTTTTTCGACGAGATATTCCACTGTTCAGCTCTAATGATCTAGACGCGCTGAACGTGGAAGAACTAGTGGATCAGTACGATAAGTTGCTTGTCAGCTTAGTGGATTCACACGCGCCTATGCTTGAAAAGCAAATCCGACTACGGCAAGATACAGTTTGGTATACAGATGATCTGCGGGTTGAGAAACGAACGAAACGGCAGAGAGAAAGATCCTGGAGAAAATCCAGACTAGAGGTGAACAGACAATTGTACGCTGACCAATGCAAGAGAGTCAATGCATTACTTACCGAAACAAAATGTGCCTACTATTCCAGCAAAATCCGTGACACAGGCAAGAATCAACAACGACTTTATCGAATTGTAAATTGCCTGCTTCATCGCAAAGTAGGAACTATGCTCCCTACCTACACGTCCGAAGCTGAAATGGCGGGTCTGTTTGCCAGCCATTTTTCTGAAAAGATCAGCAACATATGTCGTGAGTTGTCTCTCAGTTCCGACGGAACAAATGGTGAGAAACACGTGGATATCAACAACTGCTGCACATCGAAACTGTCTTCCTTCGCCCTACCAACACCAGACGAAATCAAGACTATTGTCATGGATGCTCCACCTAAATCATGCAACCTTGACCCAGCTCCTACATGGCTGGTTAAAGACACGATCAATGAACTTCTTCCTATTGTTTCGCACATCGTTGTGACATCACTGCAGTCGTCCGTCATGCCGGAAAAATACAAGACCAGCTACATATCGCCACTACTCAAGAAGATTGGACTAAATCCGGAGTCACTACTAAACTATCGGCCAATATCAAATCTGCCATTTATTTCTAAAGTAATCGAGCGCGTCGTTGCAAAACAGCTGACTGTCTACTTGCAAGAAAACGACTTACACGATCAGTTTCAGTCCGCATACCGGAAAGATCACTCTACCGAGACGGCGCTGATTAAGGTCCACAATGACATTCTATGTGCTGTCGATCGTGGTTGTGTCGTTGTGTTGGTCATGCTTGACTTGACAGCCGCTTTCGAGACCATCGACCATTCCATTCTTCTGAGCCGACTCTTTCACAGATTTGGGGTCACGGGCGCTGCGCTTGAGTGGTTCCGATCGTACTTGTCCGGTCGCCACCAAGTCGTTCGGATCGGAAATGAAAAATCACCCCCAAAGGATGTGACGTTTGGTGTCCCACAGGGCTCTGTACTAGGGCCATTGCTGTTTACAGCATATATTACACCAGTAGGCGACATTATCAAGAAATTCGGCCTGGATTACCACCTCTACGCCGACGATACACAGTTGTATGTTTCCTTCGCTCCTGGGGGAAATAATCAACTAAACTCAATGGATCGTTTATATAGCTGCCTCCAGGAAATTGGTGAATGGTCTCGAACCAATTTACTGAAGATAAATGAGCACAAGACGGATGTCATTGTGTTTGGGACAAAGCAAAAGTTGCCGACGCTAAAGGACTTTCGCATCACTGTTGGTGACACGACAAGAATTCCTTCATCGAGTGTTCGCAACCTTGGCGTTATATTTGATTCCTCCCTCAGCATGACTAGTCACATCAGTACCATCTGCCGAACAGCATATATGCATCTTCATAACATTAGCCACATCAGGCGATATCTCACAATAGATGCCACTAAAGCACTCGTTCACGCTTTTGTTACATCGAGACTGGACTACGGGAACGCGCTACTAATTGGACTACCCCGTGACCAGATTAATAAACTCCAGCGAATTCAAAACATGGCAGCCAGAGTAATCACGTTTACACCACGTCGTGATCATATGACGCCTGTTCTAAAAGACCTACACTGGCTGCCAGTTAAATGCCGCATCGAGTATAAAATACTTCTCCATGTCTACCGATGTCTGAATGGGATGGCTCCCCTGTATCTGGCAAACCTGCTAAAGAGACAGAGTCCAGGACGCACGCGTTCATCTGAACAACATTTGCTCGACATTCCGCGTACGAAGCTGGCCAGTTTTGGTGACCGGTCTTTTCGTGTGATGGGACCTCGCCTATGGAACGCATTGCCCATTGTTATCAAGTGTTGCGGAACTTTGTCGGCATTCAGAAAGGCACTAAAAACCCACATTTTCAAAGCATATTACTGCTGACATTTAAAATATTCAATGACATTTTAGAATATTTGTTTCAAATATTTCATTTTATCTTATTTTCGCACATATGTACTGACCTTTATACTTGCCATCGCTTAGAATGTGTTTTTGCATGTAAATAGAGTATTAGTTAGTTTTATTTATTTTACTCATCGTCGTTAATTGTATATAATATTTAGGATTGTATATAATGAATAATTTAGTGTTTCTACATTTGTTTTTATCTGAAAGTAAATTTTACAATTGAATTTATTATTATTAATATTAGTTTTAACAAATAATAAATAGCTTTTTATGTTATTGTACAGCGCTTTGAGCATTTTTGGATATTGCGCTTTATAAATAATAAATATTAAATTAAATTAAAATTAAATTAAATTAAAAATTATATTGAAACACTGTACCTGAATGAAAGCGCTCTCTATATGGGCTATATCAATGCCTGGATTGAGACTGATTGAGACGCGAAGGTCATGTGTAGAGAATGAGTGAAGGCTGTAAAAACCATGTTTCACCGATAGTTGATTAATGTTTGCGCGCACGTGAACGTCTCTGCCCACGTCCATAACCAGAGGCACAGCTTGGTATCGGGCGTAAGTAATTTTTGTGAAATGGTCAATTTTTATGGAATATGTTTTATTACAATGACATCAATTCAGGCATCTATTTACAAACATAATAATTGTTATGGAAACATATTTTCATCAATAAGTTTAAACGGACATGATTATTCAAAGTGAGAATTACAAAATACAGGTATCATATTTGTACGGTCCTTGTATGGTTACTTACATGTGTCTTCACATTATTATTTCGTGAGAACTGTGCACCACAGACATCACATTTATATGGTTTATACCCTGTTGGATACGGACATGTGTCTTAAATGACCATTTTGGGAGAATTGTGCACCACAGGTATCACATTAGTGGGGTTTATGCCCAGTGTGGATACGGACATATGTCTTCAAATGACCACTTTCTGAGAATTGTGCACCACAGGCATCACTTTTGTAGGGTTTATCTCCTGTGTGGATACGGACATGTGTCTTCATATGACCACTTTGTGAAAATTGTGCATTACAGGTATCACATTAATAGGGTTTCTCACCTGTGTGCATACGGACATGTTTCTTCAAACTATCATTTCCTGAGAACTGTGCACCACAGGTATCACATTTGTATGGTTTGTCCCCATATGTGGTTACGGACATGTTTCTTCAAATACCACTTTCTGAGAATTTTGCACCACATGTATCACATTTGTAGGGTTTCTCATCTGTGTGCATATGGACATGTTTCTTCAAACTATCATTTTCTGAGAATTGTGCACCACAGGTATCACATTTGTATGGTTTGTCCCCATATGTGGTTACGGACATGTTTCTTCAAATGACCACTTACTGAGAATTTTGCACCACAGGTATCACATTTGTATGGTTTATTCCGTGTGGATACGGACATGTGTCGTCAAATGACCACTTTGTGAAAATTGTGCGTCACAGGTATCACATTTGTATGGTTTATCCCCTGTGTGGATACGGACATGCGTCTTCAAATGACCACTTCGTGAAAATTTTGCACCACAGGTTTCACATTTGTAGGGTTTCTCCCCTGTGTGGATACGGACATGTGTCTTCAAATTACCCCTTTGTGAAAATTGTGCATAACAGGTTTCACATTTGTAGGGTTTCTCCCCTGTGTGCACACGGACATGTTTCTTCAAATTATCACTTAATGAGAATTGTGCACCACAGGTATCACACTTGTAGGGTTTCTCCCCTGTGTGGATACGGACATGGTTCTTCAAATTACAACTTACTGAGAATTGTGCTCCACAGGTATCACATTTGTAGGGTTTCTCCCCGGTGTGGACACGGACATGTTTCTTCAAATTATCACTTACCCGGAATTGTGCACCACAGGTATCACATTTGTATGGTTTATCCCCTGTGTGGATACGGACATGTGTCTTCAAATGACCACTTTGTGAAAATTGTGCATCACAGGTATCACATTTGTAGGGTTTCTCCCCTGTGTGCATACGGATATGTTTCTTCAAACTATTATTTACTGAGAATTGTGCACCACAGGTATCACATTCGTAGGGTTTCTCCCCTGTGTGGATACGGACATGTTTCTTCAAATTACCACTTTGTGAGAATTGTGCATGACAGGTATCACATTTGCATGGTTTCTCAACAGTATGGATGCGGTCATGTTGCAATAAGACTACATTGCGTAAAAAACATGTACCACAAGTGCCACATTTGAATCGTTTCACAATAGTCCAAGTCTTTACATTCACAGCCATATTGAATATACTTCCACAGGTAACCTGTTTCCATTCACAAAGGTT
>JAODUO010003455.1:0-13352 GCA_025642075.2 Ridgeia piscesae | reverse complement strand
AACAAGGGCATTAGCACCAGGGCCTACAATACGAGATACAACGAGTAACAACGCGTGCTGCGACACCAGTACACAGTCAGGTCACTTTGCCTGCTTTTGAATGTTTTCATTGTGAAGAGCTAAAAGGTGCTGCCACCTCACGGAGCCTGTGTAATTCTGCCATAATTCATGCTTCTTAAACAAATGCAAATTTAGATTCTGTGTATTTTTGTGTGAGTATTAGTTTAATGTTGAATAGTTTTTATAATACGGTATTATGTGATAAAAAACGGGTATCCTTATTTAATGTGTTATTTCAATCAGCATCTCTGCCCTATACACATACTGCGCTTCAAGTCGAGGTTCTAAGTCTGCTGTTGTGTTTGGATCCAATACAAGGGCAGTAACAACGCATGCTGTAGTCTCGCTTAACCGACTGTCGGTCGGCTGCGGAACTACGCAGAGAAGACAGTCTGGTGAGTCTCCCGGCTTTTGAATATTTATCTGCACTTTGATGATTGCGTGAAGTCCCTTACAATTATAGTCAAAATATCTAATTGGTTGTGTTCTCTTAAATTATCCAAAAATGTGTTGCATTGTCGAGCGTTTTTTTGGATTATCAGACGGCGTCGTACCGCTACGTTAAGCATTTATAATATCCGACTAACTTGATGCGTATTTTTATAATCGTAAAAGCACAATTGTTTGATCGTAAATACCAATACTTCTTTAACATATGCTCCAGTAGCGCTATGCCGCGTTAGGTTGTCATCGCTCTTTTGTTTGAAAAAGGTTATCAACAATGTTCTTGGCCAATCCGCAGGGTTCTATTCTTCTCCATCTCAGACCAACAACAAGAGACTTCTGGTATATTCTTCTTCTCCTTCCCCAGTGTGTGCATGCAGGTTAATGTCTAACATGAATCCGCTAAACTAAATAGTACCGTTTGCAAATGTACTGCTGTTAAAACAATACCAACAACAACACAACGCTTTAACATATATGACTTTTATATAATTCCTGTCTACACTGATCTGTGATTTTCATTAACCACTCCATCACCCAATAATAAAACACTTGGCAACACACATTGACTGTTAACATACAAAACAAGCCAGCGTATCAACTTCCACAAGTGATACACTGTCAGTTGGATATGTCTGTTAAACGTAAAACCCAACTGGTAAATCTACGAGATATAGCTAAACATCATGTCGTGTCAGTAACAATAGCAACACCTCTACAAGAGAACTTACTAACAACAATTCATGGAACATCTAAACATATGTCAGTGACATTGTAACCACAAATATCACAATATCTACAGACTACCTCTCTGATAGTGAGTTAATATATGCTTTACTCAGGGGCATCTAGGTCCTTCCACCAGTCGGCCTTCGCAACACCTGTAGTACCTCATGCTGTAGGCCCTGGTACCGCAGCATGCTTTGTAACTGCCATTGTCTTGGAGCTCTCCGCCACAGCAGATGTGAGACCTCTTATTGTAGGTCCTGATACCGCAGCATGCGCTATTATAGCTCCTGTAGTGGAGTATTCCACCACAGCACATGCGGTCCCTTGTATTGTAGGGTTTGGAACCGCAATGAGCATTGCTACCGCGCTGGCGTTGAACCCTTCCTCCAACACAGTCGCTGTACCTGGAGTTGTAGGCCGTATAATGACAACACGCGTTATTACCTCCCCTGTAGCTGATTTGACTGCCACAGCAGATGTCGGACATCCTATTGTAGACTCTGGTACCGCAGCATTCGTTGAGACTGCCCCTCAATTGGAGTTTTCCACCACAGCAGATGTAGGACCACTTATTGTAGGGTTTGGAACCGCAATAATCACTACTGCCGTTGCGTTGAACTCTTCCACCAACACAGATGTAGTGTTCCATGTTGTAGGCCGTATCACCACAACATGCGTTATTACTAACCCCGAGTTGGATTCGACCACTACAGCAGATGAAGGACCTCGTACTGTAGGCCCTGGTATCGCAACAAGCGTTGTTAATGCCCTTGCGTTGGACCCTTCCACCACAGCAGATGTAGATCCGAGAATTATAGGCCCGGGCATCACAGCAGGTGTTGTTGCTGCCCTTGCGCTGACTAAATCCAGTTGTATTGTAGTTTCCGCAACCTGCAACACAAACAAAGAAATGATCCAAGTAAAGTCGACGTATACAAATGTGAAACTGTAAATAGACGCTGTTCTTATCTGGATTGCTGGAGTTTCGCGAACTATTTTACATGCACTAATACAAGCAGTAAATGTTGACTGTTGTATTCGTGTTCCTTATAAGAATGTACGCACATGTATAGAGTTTTAAACATTCTTCTGTGCTTTCTGTTTAGATATTTATCGCAGAAATAATAACGTATGCATATTCGCATTTATTCATTTACAGATAAATTTACCATATAATATACAAATAACGTGCCACAAATGAAACAACGATGCGAACTTTCCAACTGGAAAAGTTGTGGAATATATATATATATATATATATATATATATATATATATATATATATATATATATATATATACTTTAGCTGACGATATGTCTGTTCGACTGATTATTACCTTGTGATTTCATCATAGCGTCACTACCGTCGTAGAAGACGATAGCGACAAACAGGCTGACAAGTAGGAAATACGTCAGGTAGCCCATCCTACAAAAAAAATATAATGCAGATGAAAAATCAGCTTAAATAATGTTGTGTGCCATTTGTGAAGTAGGAATAACAAGTCAAAAATCAGATATACACAGGCAAGCATGTTGTATAATACAGAGAATTGTTAAAATATATTGTAAAATGACATAATTGGCAATACAACAATACACGTTAATAGGTTATTACAATTACGTTGCAACTGCAAGTACCAAGTACAACGGCTACTGTTTACCTATAATATATTGTCAACGTTTATTGTGATATTGAACAGTCCTTCACGACTGACATATATAGGTACGCCTCCGATGTATAGTTAATGACCTTGTAGCTTATTCGCCATGACCCTGGAGTGACGCGTCTCATACCCTACTTCGTCAATATGTACATCTATAATTATGAATATGTCTTGTCACGTGTTCGGTTTTCGTATTCCGTACAAATCACGGTTGTAAAAACGGTCACATAATGCCAAACTGGGGACCCTGCGTCGAAGCAGCGCCCGAACATAGTAACCGACGGAAACAAGAATATTGTTTTTGTTTTGTGATTATTAGCGAGGGAAACAAGAATATTGTGTTTGTTTTGTGACTTGATGAATTGGCAATTGTACGCATAAAGTGAAATAATGTGTCTAAAGAACGTGCTGTGCTTGTAATTTACATAAAACATATTCGGAAAAGGTTTATCCCATTATTCAGCTAACAGTTAGTAGGATACCATTGTACTGTAGTTGCTGGTGTTTAGACTTACTTAATCGTATTTGTATTGTCAATACATACACAATCAGTGTCATTTGTTCAGTAACTTTATCGCCCTCTTTGGTAATTAAGAAGAGGTGATACAATGTGAGCATTGATGTTTTTACGAATGTTTCTCTGTGTCCTCCGTGCTCTATTCGATCAACGGTTGCAGGGTTGGGACAGAATAGGGATATGCTGATTTAGGAAATCAAACCACGTTCATTATCCTTTGCTACCTAGTATACTACATGAGAGTAGATGTTTTACATTGATAGTGTTAACAAAGGAGTATAAATAACTACCAGTTGGTGCATGCCATATATGTGGATGAAGCTGAAACAAGCATCACATTACCGTGATCTGTCAACGTTAGAATGTGTAGCATGTAGCTATAATGTTGTTAAACACAACCGGATAGTCCGCCTATATGACGACAACAAGATAAAGAATAATATACGTCATAGTGCTGCACATTGGGAGACATGAGCACTGACCTGGACACGACCCTTTCCACTGATGCTTACTCTAAGTGGTCTGATTAATCATGCAAACTATGCATTTGGAATCACTTTGGCTGTCTTGTCAATGGCTTTGAGTTATATAGTTAGGATGATGCTAATCTATCTTGCTGGTGCACACAATTATTCTAACTGCCATATGTTACTTAGAAATGCGAACCTTACAATGGACATATGTAATAATTTGACCAATAGTTGTGTCTCATTCCACACTTGAACTACTTTGCGACACGACTCTACCAGGGATTGATTTTAGGCAGATTACGTTCACTTTATCCAGGTTCTTTTCGCAGTGCACCCAGGCGTTAACAAACCACCTGTTCAGATTCATTGTCCTTTGTTTCTAACTATGGTGTCATGTAAACAATGAAATATTAAGACTCTGTTTCGTTGAATCAATCAATATGTGCAATAGGTATTTATATGCACAAGCATATGGTGGGAAATACAATTTATAAAACGGGGGCCCATTGATAACTTAGTAATAGTTCAAAATCCCAATAAATATGTGTTAAGTTGTTCAATTGAGAACATAGATATTTCAGGGTGTACGCCAGTACGACATGAATGTTAGACGAATTCTTCGTTCTTGCTTTGTAGATATTAAAGGAATATGCAACCCTATGTGTAAACAAATTCCCAAACTGTTAAGCAACGTCTACTGTATCACATGCCACATTTCTTTTATTTAATTCTTAGGTCATTTAGTCAATGTTTAAGGAGAATTACTGAGCCTCTATGGAGACTGACATTTTAGGCATTTCATCTGGGGCGGTGTGACGTCACGCGTCCACTACTGTCAGCGCGGCGAAAAGAAAACAAACTCCACCCACTGAAGCCCGAAATGCACACAGGCCGAATCTGGACGGCGATATTTTATTTTCAGACCTAACCAACAAAACAACCACCTACAGCCGCTAAACTTCTAACAAATCTTATATACATATATGCTTACTAGGTTACAAAGTAAAATCACTTACATTACTAAGACGAATACAATTCTTGAAACTTCGCAAAAATGGACGACAGCACACCTTCAGCGGCTGTACGCGCACGTAGCTCTGTGATTATGGTAATATTGGTACTGGGTCGAGGCGTCAATGTATGTGTCACGCATGAATAACCTGAATGGGGTACTGCGAGGACGGTGGTCATCGGCGTAAACAACTGAGGCTAACCGATCTGCATTACTGCATCAGTGTTATGTTGAAAACAGCGACAATATGGAATGGTCTACACGTCAGATTACTAAGGAATCATGATAGCTAATTTAACTTTTGTAATGCAATTCTTATATCCTTCAATATATATATATATATATATATATATATATATATATATATATATATATATATATATATATATATATATATATATAATCCAACAATATTGAAAATGTTAAGGCATCGATCACATAATAGCGGGATAGTCGACTTATAAACACTTAGCATATATTATTTTTGTGAGATGAATATATTATATATATATATATATATATATATATATATATATATATATATATATATATTTATTTATATATATATATATATAAACATAGCATATATTATTTGTGAGATGAGACATGCATACATAATATATATATATATATATATATATATATATATATATATATATATGTGTATGTATAAGGTTTCATCTCACAAAAATAATATATGCTAAGTGTTTATAAGTCGACTATCCCGCTATTATGTGATCGATGCCTTAACATTTTCAATATTGTTGGATTACCAGAAGGCGTCGCAGGGCTAGATTAAGCATTTACAATACCAGACTAACCTGATGCGTATTTTTATAATCGTAAAAGCACAATCGTTTGATCGTAAATACCAGTACTTCTATAACACGTGCTCCAGTAGCGCTATGCCGCGTCAGGTTTTCATCGCTCTTCTGTTTGAAGATGGTATCAATAATGTTCTTGGCCAATCCCCATGGATCTCTTCTTCTCCATCTCAGATCAACAACAAGAGACTCCTGGTATATCCGTCTTCTCCTTCCCCAGTGTGTGGATGCAAGTTAATGTCTAACATGAATCCGCTAAACTAAATAGTACCGTTTGCAAATGTACTGCTGTTAAAACAATACCAACAACAACACAACGCTTTAACATATATGACTTTTATATAATTCCTGTCTACACTGATCAGTGGTTTTCATTAACCACTCCATCACCCAATAATGAAACACTTGGCAACACACATTGACTGTTAACATACAAAACATGCCAGCGTATAAACTTCCACAAGTGATACACTGTCAGTTGGATCTGTCTGTTAAACCTAAAACCCAACTGATAAATCAACGAGATATAGCTAAACATCATGTCGTGTCAGTAACAATAGCAACACCTCTACAAGAGAACTTACTAACAACAATTCATGGAACATCTAAACATATGTCAGTGACATTGTAACTAGAATTGACTCTAGTCGTACTTATCTGGAACACTTACACAAATGCTTTACTACCATATGCTTTACTCAGGGGCATCTATGTCCATACACCACTCGGCCTGTGCAACACCTGTAGTACCTCGTGCTGTAGGCCCTGGTACCGCAGCATGCGTTGTTACTGCCCTTGTATTGGAGTCTTCCACCACAGCAGATGTAGATCCTTGTATTGTAGACTTTGGAACCGCAATGAGCATTGCTACTGCCCTTGCGTTGAACCGTTCCACCAACACAGATGCTGTACCTCGTGTTGTAGGCCGTATAACGACAACATGCGTTATTACTGCCCTTGTATTGGATTCGACCGCCACAGCAGATGTAGGACCTTGTATTGTAGGCCCTGATACCGCAGCATGCGTTGTTACTGCCCCTTAATTGGAGTTTTCCACCACAGCAGATGTAGGACCTCATATTGTAGGGTTTGGAACCGCAATAAGCATTACTACTGCCCTTGCGTTGAACTTTTCCACCAACACAGATGTAGTATCTCATGTCGTAGGCCGTATAACCACAACATGCGTTATTACTGCCCCTGTGTTGGACTCGACCACTACAGCAGATGTAGGACATCGTATTGTAGGCCCTGGTACCGCAGCATGCGTTGTTACTGCCCTTGCGTTGGAGCCTTCCGCTACAGCAGATGTAAAACCTAGAATTGTAGGGTTTGGAACCGCAATGAGCATTGTTGGTGCTCTTGCGTTGAACCTTTCCACCAACACACGTGTAGTACCTCGTGTTGTAGGCCGTATAACGACAACATGCGTTATTACTGCCCCTGTGTTGGACTCTACCGGCACAACAGATGTAGTACCTCGTATTGTAGGCCCTGGAACCGCAACATGCGTTGTTACTGCCCTTTAATTGAACCGATCCTGCACAGCAGATGTAGGACTTCGTATTGTAGGCCCTGGAACCGCAGCATGCGTTGTTAATGCCCTTTAATTGGAGTCTTCCACCACAGCAGATGTATAACCTCGTATCGTAAGGCTTGGTACCGCAATTTCCGTTGTTACTGCCCTTGCGTTGAACCCTTCCACCTACACAGATGTAGTACCTCGAATTGTAAGCCCTGGTACCGCAGCATGCGTTGTTACTGCCCTTGTATTGGACCCTTCCACCACAGCAGATGTAGATCCGAGAATTATAGGCCCGGGCACCACAGCAGGCGTTGTTGCTGCCCTTGTGTTGGACCCTTCCACCACAGCAAATGTAGATCCCAGAATTGTAGGCCCTGGAACCGCAGCATGCGTTGTTACTACCCTTGTATTGCACCCGACCACCACAGCACATATAGGACCGAGAATTGTAGGCCCTGGTACCGCAGCATGCGTTGTTAATGCCCTTTAATTGGAGTCTTCCACCACAGCAGATGTATAACCTCGTATCGTAAGACCTGGTACCGCAATTTCCGTTGTTACTGCCCTTGCGTTGAACCCTTCCACCGACACAGATGTAGTACCTCGAATTGTAAGCCCTGGTACCGCAGCATGCGTTGTTACTGCCCTTGTATTGGACCCTTCCACCACAGCAGATGTAGATCCGAGAATTATAGGCCCGGGCACCACAGCAGGCGTTGTTGCTGCCCTTGCGTTGGACCCTTCCACCACAGCAAATGTAGATCCGAGAATTGTAGGCCCGGGCACCACAGCAGGCGTTGTTGCTGCCCTTGTGCTGACGAACTCCAGCACAGCACATGTAGTACGTTGGGTTGTAGTTACCGCAACCTGCAACACAAACAAAGAAATGATTCAAGTAAAGTCGACGTATACAAATGTGAAACTGTAAATAGACGCTGTTCTTATCTAGATTGCTGGAGTTTCGCGAACTATTTTATATGCACTAATACAAGCAGTAAATGTTGACTGTTGTATTCTTGTTCCGTATAAGAATGTACGCACATGTATAGAGTTTTAAACATTCTTCTGTGCTTTCTGTTTAGATATTTATCGCAGAAATAATAATATATTCATATTTGCATTTATTCATTTACATAAAAATTTAACATAATTTTGTGTATAATATACAATTAACGCGACGTTATAAAGAACTTTCCAACTGAGCGAATGATTTTAGATATATATATATATGTATATATATATATATGTATATATATATATATATATATATATATATATATATATATATATATATATATATATATATACATTAAACAAAGAGCCCCTACCATCAAATGATTATTACCTTGTGATTTCATCATAGCGTCACTACCGTCGTAGAAGACGATAGCGACAAACAGGCTGACAAGTAGGAAATACGTCAGGTAGCCCATCCTACAAAGAATATATAATGCAGATGAAAAATCAGCTTAAATAATGTTGTGTGCCATTTGTGAAGTAGGAATAACAAGTCAAAAATCAGATATACACAGGCAAGCATGTTGTATAATACAGAGAATTGTTAAAATATATTGTAAAATGAAATAATTGGCAACACAACAATACACGTTAATAGGTTATTACAATTACGTTGCAACTGCAAGTACCAAATACAACGGCTACTGTTTACCTATAATATATTGTCAACGTGTATTGTGATATTGAACAGTCCTTCACGACTGACATATATAGGTACGCCTCCGATGTATAGTTAATGACCTTGTAGCTTAATTTCATTTTACAATATATTTTAACAATTCTCTGTATTATACAACATGCATGCCTGTGTATATCTGATTTTTGACTTGTTATTCCTACTTCACAAATGGCACACAACATTATTTAAGCTGATTTTTCATCTGCATTATATATTCTTTGTAGGATGGGCTACCTGACGTATTTCCTACTTGTCAGCCTGTTTGTCGCTATCGTCTTCTACGACGGTAGTGACGCTATGATGAAATCACAAGGTAATAATCAGTCGATCAATTAATTTATAAATATATCTCTATATATATATATATATATATATATATATATATATATATATATATATATATATATATATATATATATATATATATATATATATATATATATATTTAAAATCAGTAAGTTGTTTATTGAAAAGTTTAATATTATACACAAAATTATGTTAAATTTTTATGTAAATGAATAAATGCAAATATGAATATATTATTATTTCTGCGATAAATATCTAAACAGAAAGCACAGAAGAATGTTTAAAACTCTATACATGTGCGTACATTCTTATAAGGAACACGAATACAACAGTCAACATTTACTGCTTGTATTAGTGCATGTAAAATAGTTCGCGAAACTCCAGCAATCTAGATAAGAACAGCGTCTATTTACAGTTTCACATTTGTATACGTCGACTTTACTTGAATCATTTCTTTGTTTGTGTTGCAGGTTGCGTAAACAACTTGGCACTACGTGACTGCTAGTCACGGTACCAGGGCCTACAATTCTCGGATCTACAGCGATGAAGAGGTATCCAATGAGGCGGCAACAGCACTGCCCAGGCCAATTCTCGGATCCCATCTGCTGTGAGTGGAGGTCAATAAGGGCGTGGCGGCGCAACGCGCCGAGGCTTACAAATTCGGTGCTACACATCTGTGTCGGTGGAAGGGTTCCGGCGCAAGTGAACAACGGAAATTACGGTATGGCCTACGGATTATGCATCTGCTGTGATGAAATAGGGCATTAACTAACATGCTGCATTATAGACTATTCTCGGTCTGTAATGCTGTGATCGTGGTGTAACGGCGTGCCCGTTCCGGGCCAGCGTGGTGGAGGGTCAACACAGGGCGGCAACGGCATGCCAGCATGATGACTTCAGTCCGGCATCGAGAGGAGTCAGGCCGGGGCTGCGGTTCCAGGGCCTACAATACGAAGTCCTACATCTGCTGTGCAGGATCGGTTCAATTAAAGGGCAGTAACAACGCATGTTGCGGTTCCAGGGCCTACAATACGAGGTACTACATCTGTTGTGCCGGTAGAGTCCAACACAGGGGCAGTAATAACGCATGTTGTCGTTATACGGCCTACAACACGAGGTACTACACGTGTGTTGGTGGAAAGGTTCAACGCAAGAGCACTAACAATGCTCATTGCGGTTCCAAACCCTACAATTCTAGGTTTTACATTTGCTGTGGCGGAATGCTCCAACGCAAGGGCAATAACAACGCATGCTGCGGTACCAGGGCCTACAATACGAGGTCCTACATCTGCTGTAGTGGTCGAGTCCAACACAGGGGCAGTAATAACGCATGTTGTGGTTATACGGCCTACGACATGAGATACTACATCTGTGTTGGTGGAAAAGTTCAACGCAAGGGCAGTAGTAATGCTTATTGCGGTTCCAAACCCTACAATATGAGGTCCTACATCTGCTGTGGTGGAAAACTCCAATTAAGGGGCAGTAACAACGCATGCTGCGGTATCAGGGCCTACAATACAAGGTCCTACATCTGCTGTGGCGGTCGAATCCAATACAAGGGCAGTAATAACGCATGTTGTCGTTATACGGCCTACAACACGAGGTACAGCATCTGTGTTGGTGGAACGGTTCAACGCAAGGGCAGTAGCAATGCTCATTGCGGTTCCAAAGTCTACAATACAAGGATCTACATCTGCTGTGGTGGAAGACTCCAATACAAGGGCAGTAACAACGCATGCTGCGGTACCAGGGCCTACAGCACGAGGTACTACAGGTGTTGCACAGGCCGAGTGGTGTATGGACATAGATGCCCCTGAGAAAAGGGATATGGTAGTAAAGCATTTGTGTAAGTGTTCCAGATAAGTACGACTAGAGTCAATTCTAGTTACAATGTCACTGACATATGTTTAGATGTTCCATGAATTGTTGTTAGTAAGTTCTCTTGTAGAGGTGTTGCTATTGTTACTGACACGACATGATGTTTAGCTATATCTCTTTGATTTACCAGTTGGGTTTTAGGTTTAACAGACAATCCAACTGACAGTGTATCACTTGTGGAATTTTATACGCTGGCTTGTTTTGTATGTTAACAGTCAATGTGTGTTGCCAAGTTTTTTATTATTGGGTGATGGAGTGGTTAATGAAAACCACGATCAGTGTAAGGGGGAAAAAAAAGGATATAAAAGCTTTGTTGTTGTTGGGGGGGAAAAAGAGTCCATGGGGATTGGCCAAGAACATTTTGAACCATCTTCAAACAGAAGACCCATGAAAACCTGACGCGGCATAACGCTACTGGAGCACGTGTTATAGAAGTACTGGTATTTACGATCAAACGATTGTGCTTTTACGATTATAAAAATACGCATCAGGTTAGTCTGGTATTGTAAATGCTTAATCTAGCCCTGCGACGCCTTCTGGTAATCCAACAATATTGAAAATGTTAAGGCATCGATCACATAATAGCGGGATAGTCGACTTATAAACACTTAGCATATATTTTTTTTGTGAGATAATATATTATACATAATATATATATATATATATATATATATATATATATATATATATATTTTATTATGTTTAAAGGTTTATTACAAAAAATAATATTTTAAAAAATTTTATATATATATATATATATATATATATATATTATTATAATATATTCATCTCACAAAAATAATATATGCTAAGTGTTTATAAGTCGACTATCCCGCTATTATGTGATCGATGCCTTAACATTTTCAATTTTTTATATATATATATATATATATATATATATATAAATATATATATATATATATATATATATATATATATATATATATATATATATATTTTTTTTTTTGGGGAAGTTCCCTTTAAATTACTACTTTCCAAACTTGTCCTTTCCATAGTTTTTAAAAAACACAAAAGGGTGGATATTTTTGGATCCCCTTAAATTAACCAAAAAATTACGGGAAAAATTTTAAAAAACAAAGCTACGTGGGAAAGCCCCCGAAGGTGTTTGCCGCCCATTTTTGCGAAGTTTTTCAAAAAATTGTTTTTGTTTAGTAATGTAAGTGATTTTACTTTGTAACCTAAAAAAAGAAAAGTTTGGGGCGGCTGAAAGGGGGGGGTTGGGCCCCCGTTTTGTTTTGGGATTATTTTTTTCTTTTCACCGCGCTGACAGTAGTGGACGCGTGACGTCACACCGCCCCAGATGAAATGCCTAAAATTTCAGTCTCCATAGAGGCTCAGTAATTCTCCTTAAACATTGACTAAATGACCTAAGAATTAAATAAAAGAAATGTGGCATGTGATACAGTAGACGTTGCTTAACAGTTTGGGAATTTGTTTACAATAGGGTTGCATATTCCTTTAATATCTACAAAGCAAGAACGAAGAATTCGTCTAACATTCATGTCGTACTGGCGTACACCCTAAAAAATCTATGTTCTCAATTGAACAACTTAACACATATTTATTGGGATTTTGAACTATTACTAAGTTATCAATGGGCCCCCGTTTTATAAATTGTATTTCCCACCATATGCTTGTGCATATAAATACCTATTGCACATATTGATTGATTCAACGAAACAGAGTCTTAATATTTCATTGTTTACATGACACCATAGTTAGAAACAAAGGACAATGAATCTGAACAGGTGGTTTGTTAACGCCTGGGTGCACTGCGAAAAGAACCTGGATAAAGTGAACGTAATCTGCCAAAAAACCCAACCCTTTAATTGGTCCCAAATTTTATTACATATGTCCATTGTAAGGTTCGCATTTCTAAGTAACATATGGCAGTTAGAATAATTGTGTGCACCAGCAAGATAGATTAGCATCATCCTAACTATATAACTCAAAGCCATTGACAAGACAGCCAAAGTGATTCCAAATGCATAGTTTGCATGATTAATCAGACCACTTAGAGTAAGCATCAGTGGAAAGGGTCGTGTCCAGGTCAGTGCTCATGTCTCCCAATGTGCAGCACTATGACGTATATTATTCTTTATCTTTGGTTTGTTCCGTTTCCAATTTTTTAGGCGGACTATCCGGTTGTGTTTAACAACATTATAGCTACATGCTACACATTCTAACGTTGACAGATCACGGTAAT
>JAODUO010003453.1:0-13207 GCA_025642075.2 Ridgeia piscesae | reverse complement strand
TACAGCACTGACAGGTTAGGATCTTGCAAGCAGTTGTACTAAACACCTATTCGAATCTTCTAAATATATCGCAACGAATCGAGCAGTTAAAATTATCAGAAAGTATCCATCCTTAACTTAATTGAAGACTGGTGGATCATATGAATCAAAGATGAATAGCAGACTGTTTGGCTTATCACCAATTAAGATAATGCAAAAAAAACCCCGGGGAAAAAAAAACAATTTTTTTTTTTGCCCCTTCCGGGTTTTATTACCACAGATTCCACTTTAGTCGTTAACTACTGTGTCATACTTTATCTGTGCTCAGAGGGTGTCACATCAAATCAGTCATATTTTATGTTTTTTAGTCCATGGCAATACGTGGCTGTTGCATAATGTATACTGAGCCATCGCGTGGAGAATGGTTGGCTATGGAGCGAAGCTCCAAGTAGGATATCGATCTTTGGTTATATTAAAATGTTCAGAAGACCGACTTTAAAGTAGCGCCATCACTGGATGCAAACTAATTGTAACACATGTTAACGTGGATATTCACACAGACAGGGTAACACGACTTGACTTCCGGCTTTCAGAGACATTGTCCAATTTAAACGGCAAGACGAGGCGACGATCACAACAACTAAGGGCTGACATAAGTCACGTCAAGGTTGAGATTTAAAGACGATAATGGAAATGGATGGACACACTAGACATGGACGGACACACCAGATGTGGATGGATACACGTACCCGTCATGGATAGACACACTAGCTATGGATGGATACACTAGATATAGATTGACACACTTGACACGGATGGACACGCAAGACATGGATGGACACATTAGACACGGATGAAACCACTAGACACGGATGGAAACACTAGACACGGATGAAACCACTAGACACGGATGAACACACTAGATATGGATGGACATAGTAGACACGGATGAACACACTAGACACGGATGAACACACTAGACACGGATGGACACACTAGACAGGGATGGACATACCAGACATGGATGGACACACTAGACATGGATGAACACACTAGACAGGATGAACACACTAAATGGATGGACACACTAGACAGGATGAAACACTAGACAGGAGGACACACTAGAAAATAAAAAAAGGGAAACACCTAGACATGGATGGAACACTAGACACGGAGAACACACTAATATGGATGGACACACTAACATGGATGGAAACACAGACACGGACGAACACACTAGAAATGATGGACCCCTAGACAGGAGGGAAACACTAGACACGGAGAACACACTAGAAGGAGGGACACCTAACAGGGATGGCCCAACAAGACACGGAGAACACACTAAAATGGATGGACACATTAGACACGGATAAAACCCACTAGAAGGATGGAACCTGACACGGATAAACAGTGACAGTGGACGTATAGACACGGAGGGACACATAATATGGATGGACACACAGACACGGTAAACACGCTAGACAGGGATGGAAAACTAGACACGGATAAACACCAAAATGGATGGAAACATAGCCCGGATTTAACAGGGATGGACGACACTTTTGCCAAATGAGCATGGAGAGCCTAGGGGTGGACGTTGGGTGGCTTTGGAGGGACACGACAGGAAAACACAAAAGGGGGACCACTAGACGGGTGGAAACCTGAAAGGATGGAAACCCGGAATTTGGGACAAAGTCAGGGATAAACAATAGCAGGATGGACACATACAGGATGGACAAAAACCCAAAATGTATTAAACTTTAAAATGGAGGACACACGAATGGATGGTCACACAACATGGAGGAACAATCAGGGACAACTGAATGGTTCCCAAGAATGGATGGCACTTTACGGTCACATGAAGGGAGGGCACACTCATGGATGGACACATGCATGGATACATTAGAATTTTGGAGGCACACGACATGGATACCTTTTCCAACCCATGTGGAACACTAGTCATGGATGGACAAAAAACGGGGGGACACACTGACATGGATGGCACATGACATGGATGAAAAACAGCATGGAGGGACAAAACTAGACATGGATGGACAACAGAATGGATGGTCATAACAGGGATACCATAGGGGAAATGGCAAAGCAGGGAGGGAAAAAGTAAAGGATGGACATGCTGGAGGAACACTGATGGGGGAACCTTCCGGAGGAAACAAAAACATACAATCCCTTTTTACAAAGTTTTTGCTAACGAACTTTTGGATATAACAAGATTGAAAAAACCCATACAAATGTATTTTCTGACACAAACGCTAATGCGATTTCCGCGAATGAGACCCCGGTTTAATAGATAAGTTTTTTTTCCCCCCAAATTTTTTCCCCCGGGGAACCTTTTCACTAAGATAAAGAGTTTTTAAAGAAAATTTAAAAAAAACCCCTTTTTAAAAAAATTTATTTTTAATAAAATTTGTTCAAAAACCAACACCCATTGCCCAATGTCAGTGACAATGTCCCGCGTCATGGTGTTGACAGTTTTCAGGTATTCAATGTAACAGTAACTGCAAAGGATAAACATCGATTTTAAAGTGAAAAGAATGAGTTTAGGAGCTCTTAAAATCATTACTAATGTGGTACCCAGACATAAGGAAATAACGGCATACAGTAATATGCCCTCTGAAATATAGAAACATCTGCAGGAAAGCAATGTAGGTACATTGAGCAACCCCGTGTATGTTCTACACGACGCGTGAAGGAAATAACTGGTCAACTTACCATGACGAAAATAGCAACGGTTCTACCAGCCTCCCAGGTTTATCAATGTGTTTCAGTATCTTCCTGTTAGCTTAACAATGAAACCGTATTGCGGCTTATTAATCGATAAGTGCTTCCCTGTAGTATTAACATAGTGATCACGTTTCACAACAGTGACGTCATTTTCTTAGTTACGTAAACGTCGAGTGAATGACGTCTGCACGAGACGCAGACAAGACGTTATCGCTGGGTCCTAGAATACGCGTCGTTTTAGTAAAATCCACAAACGAAAAAGTTATAATAATTATATAGTGATCATTATATTATAAACTCCTAAATGTCAGTACCTACAATGAGCATAATAATGTACAGATTAGAAGAAGAAAAAACACGTTTCAAGATGTTTCATGCCAAAGGGTCCACACATATCTCCCGCTGATAAACAGGGCATAATTAATTGCCAGGCCTAATACACGTTTGTGGTATACTGAGTTATATGAGGTGTCCTAAAGTGTTACAAGTTACCCCGCTACGGGGTAATTTTAAGCACAACAAAAACATTTCTGGATTGCGGATGAGTTTCTTAACCGGTCGAAACTTTTGTTATGCCAAAGTGTCCTCATATATCTCCCGCAGATAACTGGTGCATAATTAAATGCCTGGCTTGTTACATATTAGTGGCATAACGAGTTATATTAGGTGTCCTAAAGTGTTACAAGTTACCCCGGTATACCTCTTTTCTTTTAAAATGACATAACTTTATGGAGTGTCTATTGATGAACACGCTCTCGTCTAGCAGAATAATTTGCATTAGCAGTTTTGTCCGCCAGCCCTCTGTTACAATTTACCCGTGTTACAACTAGCCCCGGTCTCCCCTACCACAAAAGCGGAAATGCAGATGTCGTTATTCAAGCAAAGCGTAGCATGAATTACATCGTAAGGAACTTTGTTTTATGTATGGCAATGGTGAAGACCAAAAAAGGAAAATTGACATGTGCCACAAGAGAACGTATAGCCAGAAAAGAAATGTTTTACACGTTTTACTGCTGTCATTACAGTCAGATACTTCACAAGTTTTACTAGCCGCTGTCATTTACAGTCAGATAAAATTTTATTTTGAGATGTAGCATAAATATACGTCTGATCAAATGTAATGATAATTCACGCAGGCTGTATCAGCTCCCCGTAAGTGCGGTTATATCTCTGACTTCTAAAATACAATTTTCCAGTAAAACAGCATTTCCCATACACTATATATTGTTTTCTCCAATTCATCATCTTATTTTCAACATAAATATGCCATTTTGGGTGGTGCAAAGACGAAAAATATCGTACATCTTCGGTCCGTTAGAATCCACTGGATATGAGATCTTACTCATCGTTGAACTGAAAGCGCCAATAGACATGCGACATGTAAACAAGACATTTCAGCGTTAGTTTTCGCCTTTTTACTATTGTTTACCGTCATCTGAGAGGTGGTATGTTTGATAGAACTTTGTGTGTCGTAATATATCGCTGCTGAGTATGTGTGCTAGCAAAGATCGCAATACATGACATTACATTTGGCTATTGATACATTTGACTACGAGTGCATTTATTTCGTTTACGTCAGACGTGATTCAGCCTCTTCTTTAGCACTACCGCAAAATATGCATATTTTCACGTGTAGAAGAAACAAGTAATAATAAATAATAATGGTTTGAAATGCTATAGTAGTTTGGAATGGTCGCGCGACTACCGTGGTACGTCAGTCACGTAGATATGTATAGAGATTATGGTTTGTTCTCTACAATCACTCAGGTTTTTCGTTGATGTTTTGTTTGGTGGTGGGGTCCCAAATGATAGAAGTGTATTCGTCTATCAAAGGTTTGATAATGTTCAGTATAATTTGGCATCTCTTCGGCATACTCCAAGAAAGATAATCAAAATACGGCTTTCTCTTTTTGTCGTTTTGGTAAAATTTAGACAGTTTTTGCATATTTTGCGCTTGCAGCGTTGCAAATGTTTCCGCGGATGTGTCGCCATAAATAATGTCAAATTTCTCTCTCTTCGATTTGCGGCTGTAGCCCATGGCTAGATAATAGGACATGAATATATTACTCAGAGTTGTTAGTTTATTTCATTTGTGGAATTCACATTTATTTCCGTGGGAAACTATTATTGTATCTTCCACTTAGGTGATATTGATTTGTCCCTCTATAGATTCGCTTATCTTTTCTCACTAATCGATTCTTACGATGATTGTGATCACATCGCAACATATTATATCCTGCGTTTTGTCTGACCGCAAGATGCACGCCAAAGAATATCTAATTGCTAGGCACAGACCGAGAAACTCGTTATTACAATTTGATAGAGGCCTACAAGTAACACTGCTGCAAGCAAAATAAATATAGAAATTTGCAATAATAAAATCAGCAGTATAGTGATGGTATTGAATTGGAACATACTTATTACTCACGGGTAATATATGATTTAATGAGTAACATACTGGAGTGTCACGGTAGTCGAATTCTGATTCCACTTGTCTCATGCTAATTTCTAAAAGTATACTGTAACTATATATTGTTAAGGCATGTATAAATGTACATTATTTACACAGAGTTTGATTTTAAATATTTTAGATACCTCACTTGATATTTTCTCATTGCATTATTTTTGTGTAGCTGATTGTTTAGTGGAAAGCACGGATTTCATGCAAACTGAACTGACAAAATTGGGTTCCTGCAAATTTGACATATCCAGTATGCAACTATGCACTGTACTATTTTGTGAATGTTTTGATTTTACTAACTTATATTTAGTTCAATTCAGTTCAGTCTCAGAACACTTAATTTAACATTATTACGTATATACATCGTGGTCATCAATGTTGTTACACTCAGCCACATGCAATAAGAAGGCCATAGTCTTACAAAATACTGAATCACGATCAAACAAATTGTATGTTTATAACAATGGTAGCTGTTTAGTTGTTGGTTCAATCCCAACAGGTATTGCACTCCGTGCAAAATTACCCTAGCATGGGCTTATTGATCGAAACATTGCATATCGTATGTCATTTTTATTGATAATGATATTTAATATACATTCATATCTAATATTTTGACATCTAATTAATTAACTACCATTCATCATGCAATAGTAATAGGAAGGAAATTAAGTACAGTGGTGTAATAGTAATATATTACACTGCAATGTAATGACTCATGATTATGTCTACAGGTGCTATGGTTATCATGACTGAATTAATGCTGTAGTGCAGATTTAAAAATAGCTTTGTCATATTATGATTAATATTCAAATGTATGATCACTCAGAAATGGTGTAATCAACTATGACAAAGCTATTTTTAAAATCTGCACTACAGCATTAATTCAGTCATGATAACCATAACACCTGTAGATATAGTCATGGAGTCGATTACTTAGCAGTGTAATATATTACTATTACACCTGTACTTAATTTCCTTCCTATTACTATTACATGACGAATGGAACATATTAATAGTTAATTAATTAGATGTCAAAATATTAGATATGAGGAATTTATATTAAATATCATTATCAATAAAATGACATGACGATAATCAATGTTTCGGTCAATAAGCCCATGCCACGGGTAATTTTGCACGGAGTGCAATACCTGTTGGGATTGAACCAACAACTAAAACCGAGACATTAGCAGATACCATTGTTATAAACATACAATTTGTTTGATAAATTGATTCAATTACTCCAAAAGGAGCTAATTATTTTTGTAAGACTATGGCAACTTCTCTCTTGGCCTAGGCATTGCATGTGGTAGTGTAACAACATTATTGACTGATAACATATCGCAGCAATAATGTGGAAACAAATTAACAAGTGTTCTGAGGACTAATTCCAACAGACAGATAAATATAAGTTAGTAAAATCAAAACATTCACAAAATAGTACAGTGCATAGTTGCATACTGGATATGTCAAATTTGGAGGAACCCAATGTTGTCAGTTCAATTTGCATGAAATCTGTGCTTTCCCAATGCACACACTAAACAATCAGCTACACAAAAATAATGCAATGAGAGAAATATCAAGTGAGAGTATCTAAACCATTTAAAAATCACTTTATACCAATATGGTAATAGCCATTTTATACATACCTTAACAATGTCCATGGACTGCAGTATACTTTTTGAGGAATTCTGGCATGGACATAAGTGAATCAGGGTCCATTATACTTACCGTGACACCATTGTGTTGTACTCATTAAGTCGCATAACTAATATTACCCGTGGTAATAAGTATGTTCATCATCTTTGGGTAATTCAGTACCATCACTATACGCTGATTTTGTGTACAAGGGCTTCTACTGTTATTTTGCTCCGAGGTTCTAATGGGGTTATAAATAAGCAGTGTTACTTGTAGGCATGTATCCAAGAATGCCATGTCACTGGTTTTATGAGTTCTCTGTGCCTAGCAGTTAGATATTCTTTGGCACAGTGGGTGCATGCTTGCTGGGTGTATGTATAACAGGGATAAAAACCTGGGATATCTGTGAAAGCATGTTGCAGATGGCAGTCTGATGTATCGTAGAATCGGTGGTGAGAAAGATGCAGCAGTGCACCTGCTGGAGGACGGCAACAGTCTCCAGGAGTGGGAGAAGACCTGGCTAATGGATTTCCATCCAGATAAATGTCAAATTCTAAAGATTACAAACGAAGTTAAACCCAACAACTCTGAGTAGTATATTCATGATCACATATTATCCCTAGCCATAGACTACAACCCTAAATCGAAGAAAGAGAAAATTTGACATTGACATGGCGACCCATCCTGGAGAACGGCTACACAGTATTGCAAAGCACCTAGGCATAAATATCAGTAGCAAACTGTCCTGAAACCACCAAGTAGATGCTGTCACAAAGAAAGCCAATAGCACCCTTATCTTTCTTAGACATAACACCAGCAGATGCCCAAGACCAGTCAAATTATACTGAACATTATCAAACCTTTGATAGACCAACACTTGAATATGCTTCTATCATCTGGGACCCCACCACCAAACAAAACATCAACAAACCTGAAATGGTGTAGAGGCGAGCCGCCAGATATATACATAACGTATATAACTCTACACAGTGACTGGCGACGCCACAGTAGTCCAACTGCAATGACCCAAAATTGCACTTTTTCTATAAACATTTCAAACCATTATTATTTATTATTACTTGAACTAGCTTACACCACGCGTGAAATATGCATATTTTACGGTAGTGGATTACTAAAAGAAGAAGGCTGAATAGCCACGTCTGACAGCCAAGCCCAAGTGAAGTCACACTCGTAGTCAAAGACGTGCTTTCAACATTGCAATGTAATGTCGTGTGTTGCGATCTTGCCTTTACGCCTCAGCACATACATCGCAACGACGTTACGACACAAAGGTCTATCAAACATACCACATAAGTCAAGATGACGATGAAAACAATGAGTAAAGGCGAAAACAACGCTGCCTGCCGGAAATGTCTTGTTTACATGTATCATTGCGCATGTCTGACAGCGCTTTTCACTGGAATTCCCTTTGTTGAGGTAGGTCTAAACCAATCAGTGAATTCTAACGGACGAGGCTCGCCAGGTAATTTTTTCGTCTTTTGCACCATTTTATCTTAAAATGGCATATTATGTGAAAATAAGATGATAGATAGTGGAGGAAAACAATATATAGTGTATGGGGAATGCTGTTTTACTGGAAAATTGTATTTTAAACATGGCGGAAGTCAGAATGCAACTTTAAAACGCACGAGGCTGATACAGCCTAGTGAGCCGTGAATTATCATTACATTTGATCAGACGTATATTTATGCTACATCTCAAAATAAAATTTTATCTGACTGTAAATGACAGCGGCTAGTAAAACTTGTGAAGTATCTGACTGTAATGACAGCAGTAAAACGTGTAAAACATTTCTTTTCTGGCTATACGTTCTCTTGTGGCACATGTCAATTTTCCTTTTTTGGTCTTCACCATTGCCATACATAAAACAAAGTTCCTTACGATGTAATTCATGCTACGCTTTGCTTGAATAACGACATCTGCATTTCCGCTTTTGTGGTAGGGGAGACCGGGGCTAGTTGTAACACGGGTAAATTGTAACAGAGGGCTGGCGGACAAAACTGCTAATGCAAATTATTCTGCTAGACGAGAGCGTGTTCATCAATAGACACTCCATAAAGTTATGTCATTTTAAAAGAAAAGAGGTATACCGGGGTAACTTGTAACACTTTAGGACACCTAATATAACTCGTTATGCCACTAATATGTAACAAGCCAGGCATTTAATTATGCACCAGTTATCTGCGGGAGATATATGAGGACACTTTGGCATAACAAAAGTTTCGACCGGTTAAGAAACTCATCCGCAATCCAGAAATGTTTTTGTTGTGCTTAAAATTACCCCGTAGCGGGGTAACTTGTAACACTTTAGGACACCTCATATAACTCAGTATACCACAAACGTGTATTAGGCCTGGCAATTAATTATGCCCTGTTTATCAGCGGGAGATATGTGTGGACCCTTTGGCATGAAACATCTTGAAACGTGTTTTTTCTTCTTCTAATCTGTACATTATTATGCTCATTGTAGGTACTGACATTTAGGAGTTTATAATATAATGATCACTATATAATTATTATAACTTTTTCGTTTGTGGATTTTACTAAAACGACGCGTATTCTAGGACCCAGCGATAACGTCTTGTCTGCGTCTCGTGCAGACGTCATTCACTCGACGTTTACGTAACTAAGAAAATGACGTCACTGTTGTGAAACGTGATCACTATGTTAATACTACAGGGAAGCACTTATCGATTAATAAGCCGCAATACGGTTTCATTGTTAAGCTAACAGGAAGATACTGAAACACATTGATAAACCTGGGAGGCTGGTAGAACCGTTGCTATTTTCGTCATGGTAAGTTGACCAGTTATTTCCTTCACGCGTCGTGTAGAACATACACGGGGTTGCTCAATGTACCTACATTGCTTTCCTGCAGATGTTTCTATATTTCAGAGGGCATATTACTGTATGCCGTTATTTCCTTATGTCTGGGTACCACATTAGTAATGATTTTAAGAGCTCCTAAACTCATTCTTTTCACTTTAAAATCGATGTTTATCCTTTGCAGTTACTGTTACATTGAATACCTGAAAACTGTCAACACCATGACGCGGGACATTGTCACTGACACTGGTGGCGATCGCACACTGGTGTGCTTGGAAATAGTGTTCTCGATACGATAGTGGATATTAGCGTGTAACAAATAATTTATTTTAACAACGGATTCTTTTTGTGGTAAATTTTCTTTAAAAGCTCTTTATCTTAGTGAAACAGTCCCCTGCTGTCTACGCCATGGGTAGTAAAAGTATCTGCGCAGGGAAAATGCAAAAAGGCTGTCGATGACTCATTAAGCCGGGATCTCATTCGCGGAAATCGCATTAGCGTTTGTGTCTGGAAAAAAATTTTCCGGGCCTTTTTTTTAAAATTTTAAAAAAAGAAAAGCCCCTTTTATTTTTACTTTTAAATAAAAACCCCTTTGATAAAAGAAACCCCCTGGGAAACCCCGGAAAAAAACAAAAAATGGGGGGATTTTATTTTTTTAAAAGGGGATTTAAAAAATTGAAAAAAAAGGGGAAAATTTTTTAAGGGGAATTTTTTTTTAAACATTTTTAGGATTTATTTGAAAACTTTTAAATTTTTTCCCTTAAATTTCTTATTTAAAACTTTTTTTTCCAATTTATTCCCCAAAAGGGAAACAAAACCCCCACCCTTCCATTTTCTCCAAGGGGTTTTTTTGAAATTATAACGGGCATTTTTTTAAAAAACCCCGGGGTTTTTTTAAAACCCCAAAAAAAAATTTTTGCAAAAAAAAATTCCCAAAAAAAAAAAAAAAGGGCCTATTAAACCATCCAAATTCATTTTTTTAAAATTAAATTAATTTCCAAATTTTTTAACGCTTATAAAATTTAAAAAAAATTTTTCCAGGAATTCATCCAAAGTTTAAAAGGGAAAATTCCCGGGGAAAAAGTTCCTTTTAAAAAAACCCCCCCCAAAACCCCCACCCAACCAAAAACAACCCCTTTTTTAGTTTATAAAAAGGGAAAAAAGGGCCCAATTTAGTTTATAATTTAAAAAATTTTGTTTTAATTGGGGCTAAGTTGGTGCCCAAAATTGGTTTCCTTAAATTCCCCAAACGAAGTTCCATAGTTAACAACCATTTTTTTAATCTGGGGGCCCTTTCCTTTGGGGCCCCCCGGGGGCCCTTGTTTGGTGCCCCGGGCGGGTTTTTTGGGGGAGCCACGGGGCTACCCCCGGGTTTTAAAATAAATTTTAATTTAATTTTTTTCTTTTTTTAGGTGTCTGGGGTTTTTTCTTTCCCTTTTTCCCCCGTTAAATTCATAAATGGGGGGGTTGGTGTGTTTTTTTGTGGGGGTTTTTTGGGGTTTGGGGGAGAGGGTTTTTTAAAATTTTTGTTTATTAAAAACCCCCGGCTAATTTAGGCTATAGTTTTTGGGGTTTGGTAGGGGCCCAATTTTGGTTTAAATGTTTTTTAACCCGGGTTTTTGGGTTTAAATTTTTTATATTTTTTTGGGGGGTTTGTTTGTGTTTTAAAAATTTTAAATTTTGTTGTTGGGTTTTTTTGTTTAAGGGTTTTGGTTAGGGTATCCCTTTCTTTTTATATTTTGGGTTTTTTGGTTGGTTTTAATTTATTTTTTTATTATTTTTATTTTTTTTTAAAATTTCACCGGTTTCCCCAAATTAAAAAACTTTCCGTGGGAAAATTTTTTCCCCGGTTAACCCTTCATTAACGTCTGGGTTAAAATTTCCCCTTTAGTTTTTTTTAATGGAAAAAAAGGGTTTTTCTTTGGGACAGGGGATTTAAATTTTGTTTTCCTTTTAAAATTTTAATTTTTTAAAGGGAAATACTTTTTTGGGGTATTTTAAAAATTTAGGGGGAAAAAAGGGGGAAACTTTTTTAAAAAAGGGGGTTTAAAATTTTTTTAAAAGGCCCAGGGATCATGTAGGGTTTTTTTTTAAATTTTCCTCCTGTCGTTTTCCCCAAAATTGTTTTTTTCCCAATTTCCAACAAATTCTTTCATTTACTTTCCAAAGGGGTCTTTTTTTTTTTTTATCCATAAAACTGTTTTGAAAATTTTTTTTCCACCTAAGGGTTTTGGGCTTTTTTTCAGGTTTGTTTTTTTTAAAAAAAATTTAAAGGTTTAAGTGCCCCATGGGGGTCCCTTTAAGGGAACCCAAAGGTTTTTCCCCTGTTTGGGGCTTTCGGGTTTTTTAAAACCCCAAAAGGGCCCGGCCCTAGGGTTTATAAAAAATTTGCCAAACCAATTAGGATAAGGGAAAAATTTATTTTTTTTTTAATTAAATTGGGGGGGCACCCAAGTTTTATTTTTAAAAAAAATTTTTTAAACAAAATAAAACAAAAAGGGAAAAACAAAAAGGGTAAAATTTTTAATATAAAAAACAAAAAATTTCCCAAAAAAAAACCCCACCAAACCCTTTAAAAAGGGGGGCCCCAGGAAAAAACCCCAAAATGGTAAAATTTTGGGACAAAAAGGGGCCATTTAAAAAGAATGGGAAACCCAAAACCCCCAAATTTTGGGGCACTTTATAAAAAAGACGGAAAAAACCGTGGCCCTAAACCCTCCCATTTTTTTTGGGGGAAACTAAATTTTTGCTTTTTCCGGTCCTTTAAAATAAAACCCTTTGTTTTCCTCAACGGGGGAAAAAACCAAAAGAAAAAATGTTCTTTAAACCGTACCCGGGGAAAAAACCATTTTTTTGAAACTTTTGAAAGGGGGATAATTGGAAAAAAGGCGTAAAAAAAAGGGGGCCCCCTTGGAAAACAAGGGTTTTTTTCCCGGCGATTGGTTTCCCCCCAATTTTTTGGGGTAACCGGGGCCTTAAAAAATTCCCCCATAAGGGGCGTAGCGGAAAAGGGGGGAAAACCCTTGCGGGGAAACTCCCAACCCAAAAGGGGGAAATTTTCCCGGGGGAAAAAATTTTTGAAAAAGGGGGGGGCCCGGGGGGGGGAAACAAACGGGGTCCGCGGGTGGAAAAAGGAGAGGGGAGGAGGAAACAAAAGGGTTCCGGACCGAGGAGGGATCCAAGGGTTTTTTTGTATGCCCCAGGGATGGCCCTGGATGACCCCAACGGTTAAATTCGGGTAAACACGACGGAGCTGTTTTTAAAATAGGGGGTTGATTAAATTTAAAGATTAAAAATTGGGGAAAAAATATCACTGAAGACCCCTTTATCCCCAGAGGGACTTAAGGCCCCCAAAGGGGAAAAGGGGGAAATACACCCAGGAGACTTGGGCCTTGATGAAAAAACTTTTTTTAAGAAAAAAACCCATATTTCCAGGGATAAAAAAAAAATTAAAAAAAAGATTCCAACAAAATTAAAGCTGTAAATCCTAAAGGAACGGGATTATAAATAAAACCCGGGGGTTGTTTGACATAGGGAAAT
>JAODUO010003452.1:0-14261 GCA_025642075.2 Ridgeia piscesae | reverse complement strand
GCAAATGATCAAAACAATACCCAACCAGTCGGTTTGGTTGTACCCGTTCGTGGGGGCCGATATTTAAAACCATCCGGGCCAGCGGGCGAATGCCCTTTTTTCGCCACTTTGCTTTTAACGGGGGAATTCTTTATTTAAAACGTGTCCTGTTTTTTTCACATGTTTGGCGGGGGACAAAAGGGAAAACCGTCGCAATAACTGTTTGATATGTTTTATTCTGATTTAATTTCGTGCGAAACCAAAAACAATTTTTTTTTGAAAATTTCCCTAAAACAAAAAAAATTTACATATCATAAGGGGTTTTTTTAAAAGTAGGATACTGTTTTGCAAAAAAAATTCACCATTCATTTATCATTTAAAACCAGAAATCCATTTTTTAAAATTTTTTACGATTCAGAAAAGGTTTTTGTCAAAAAGTCTTGTCGTTTAATCGGTTATCCACAAAAAATTTTACGATTAATTTTAGAAACCCCAACGTCATGACATACATCCCGGGTTTTGGCCTGCTGATCCCCCGGCCATCGGGGTAGTAATTGCTGTCTGAGTATCCGGAAATAACTGTAAGCCTTCCCCCGGGGGAGCCCCAAAACAGAAAGCCGCAATGCGGGCGAACTCCCCAGGAGCAATTCGGGGGCCCCCAAATTCCAAGGGGTTCGAAACCGCGGGGCCTAGGGGAAAATACTAAATTGGGGGGTTTCGAGCTGCCCGTACCCAATATTCGTTTTTTCCGTATGTTTAGGGAAAACAGCACAATCCCCGTCAAACAAACGTACAAACAGCTACCACCATGACGGGCGACCGTTCACTTTGACACTGGAATTACCGACCCGTTTTCCCCTTTTGCCAACGCACAGGGTTTTGCCCAAAAGCGAAAGACAAAGGGGAAATCTGAGCAATTTTTAAAAACCAGTGGCATTGGTGGGGAGTGCCCAAACAAAAAATTTACCTTTTACGCACATTTAAGGGGAAACCGGAGTAGCTGATCCTCTGCCTCCCCGAAAACAGGGGAGGAAGGGGTGACGTCGTTCACGAATGCGTTCCTCCGTGGAGAGTGGCCGCCGTGTTCTTCCTTCGCCAGTAACCCACCGCTTCCTTTTGGCTAAGGTTTCACGAGTGATGGGCAGAGCAGGGAGTGGAGGGGGGGTGCCAAAAACCATTCTTCAACGTTTGTTTTCCCACCCGTGCGAGGAAGAGAAGTGAAAGGTAAGGGCAGGGGGGCACGGTTTTGTTACTGGTCGCAACTTACGAAGCAGCAAAGCTGGGCGACACTACGCCCGGATTCCCCTCAGAATGGTGGCCAGGGGAAGATCAGGTTTCCGCGCGACCGTTCACCCCGGGCAGACGGCGCTCCGGGTTTTAGCCGTCTCGTGCCCATGTGTCGTCAAGGTTGTTCGGCGTACAATGGCCTAGTGAAGACATGGTAAAATTTGACGCGGTTTGCATGCACATTCGAGGGCGAAAACGTTTTGTGTTCAAACGCGATGCGAACGACACAAAAGAGAAAATGGCAGATAGGGAGACTTACGGATAAATACGATAAATTGGAGTGTCAGTCAGCACTGCATAAAGTGACATGCACGTGTCGAGAAATGGTACATATGACAAAAAAATGATGATAAATATATTAGATTTTAAATGTTAATAATTTATCATGACGCATGTAATGTCGAATGGAAGTAATAATAATAATAATAATTTTTTTTATATAATAAAATAATTTTTTGGGGCTTTAAAGATTATTACTAAATGGTAATAAAATAATTTTAATAAATAATAAAAATTAATATAAATATAATATATATAATATAATTTAATATATTATATTTTTATTTGTTAAAAAAAAAAATAATAATAACAAATATAAGATAGACATAGTAAGGAAATTAATGGGAAAATTTCGAACAAATCCCCCTGTCTAGGGGCATTCTCATCCATCATAGCTGTACTAGCATGAGGATGAGATTGCATAAAGGGGGTTTTTTAAACGTTTACCCCCTTTCCCTTATTATCTTTTTTTTAAAAATTTTTTTATTATTGCCTTTTAAAAATTTTTTTTAATTTTAATTAAATTATTATATTATATTATTTATTAAATTTTATTTTAAAATTATTAAAATTTAAAATTTTTTTTTTATTAAAATATTTTAAATTAAAAAAAATTTTTTTTTTTAAAAAAAATTTTTTAAAAATTAAAAGGAATTAACCCCCCCATATATTTCATTAAATTAATCTTTAAAATTTATTTTATTCTTTTTTTTCATACGTCCCCACTAGCATCGCACCTCATTGTATTTATCTATTCTTCATAATCTATTATCATTTTTTTTTTATCCATAACCATGCGATATGATTACTTTTCTGTTTTGGGACTACACAGTTTTGAAACAATCTGTTTCCCGTTTCGTTGGCACTCCCGTCGTCAATGTTGTCACCACTGTCTGTGTCACTAGGACCGACTTGTCACGCCGAACATTACCTTGACCGTACACATGGGCACTAGACGGCCAAGGAAGAAGCGAAGGCGGTCGGAGCAGCCGTACTGGACGAGCGGTGTGAACGTGGTCAGCTGCAAGAAGAGAAGACAGTTCATTCTTTCCCTGAGACAACCATCTCTGATTGGAATGAACTTCCAGAGGCTGTAGTGTCTGCTCCTAGCTTTGGCTGCTTCTTATTCTTAAAAAAAACCGCACTGCCCCCCTCCCTTTTTGTAAACCAAAAATGATAAAAAAATTGGTTAAAAATGGTTTGGGGGGCGGGACAAAAGAAGACACCGGAAACCAAAAAGACCACTCGTCCAGGAGGAAGAAACGAACATCTACAGCAACTGAACCGAACGTCACCGGCCTTCCTCCCACGTGTTTGACGGGAAGGAGGGCAGAGGGATCTAGCATAATCATCCGGTAGTTCCCCATATTAAAATTGTGTCGTAATTATTATATAGAAGTTAATTTTTTTTTTTTTAAAAGACCCCCCATTTTTCACCCCCTTTTTTTATTGATCAGTGACTATTGGAAGTTTAGGTACCCCTTTTTTATTTACATGTCAATATTTTTACCTAAACCCCCGGGACTACTGATTATTTGGGATTCCTCCAAATTTCTACGTGATAAATTTTTAATGTTTACCCTTCGACTTTCCGATAATTTGGGTTTAATCAATGATCAAAATGTTTGGAGCTACCCCTGCATTATAGTTTTTTTCATGACATGTTTGGGCCTACCCCCCCATTGATCAGTGACATGACATTTTTGGGGGCTTCATTGATCAGGATCAATTGACATGTTTGGAGCACCCCCGATTTATCAGGATCAATTTACATGATTACGAACTCTTTGACCCCTACAGGTCGCTCGAGTTGCGACACAAAACATCATGATATTTAGTTTTTGGAAATCACGATTTTTTTTGCGATGGGAAATCAGATTTGTGTTGCGATGTTGGCAAGGAACACCAGTTAGTGGAAAAACCGCAGAACGACGCTGTTTTTAAAAATTAAAGTATCAGTTTTAACGCAACATGTGGTGTTCCGGATTTAGTCATATCGACATCCGCTGGACGGATGATATTCTATACTCCATCGGTGCAGAAGCGACGGAAAGTTACAACTTTAAAAACACATATGAAACTAAGAAATCGCAATTAGTAAAATGTGTTAGATGCATTAGATATCACTGATCGATTCTGTCATCCAGCAAACAGCTTCAGGAAAACAGTGGTGACAATTTGTTGACGTCTATTTTTTCTTATTTATAAAAATAATTTTTTGTTTTTTATATCAGTATTCACCAGTTTTACTATAGTGTATGTTTATATCAATATTCCATGTTATATTAACTGAATTGGCACTCTTTTACTTAAGTAACTTAACTGACGTAAATTAGCAGGTATTGTAGGGTTAGTGCTTAGAATTAGCTTACGGCTAATTACTTTAGGGTTAGTTTGGTTTAATTAGGGCTAGCTTAGGATTAGGGTAAATCTTTTCATATGCGTTAATAATTTAGGCAAATTAAGTAAAATATTACCTGAGTATCTAGTTATTTCGGTAAACGCTGGGTTTTTCCCATGGTTTCGTTTGGGGCTGGGGTTTGTGACAGTCCGGCCCCCTTTAATAATAGGGTCTGTTTCAAATAACTATAATTGCTATTTTTTTGTTATTATTATTATTTTTGTTATTATTATTACATACAGATTTTAAACCCAAGAGCGAGCTGCCAGTGGGAAAAAACCCTTTCGTTGATAATCCCTTTTTCCCTTCCCCAAAAAAGGTTTATATCCGGGTTGGCTAGAGGGTCGCGTTCCCCCAACACGGAAGGGCTACATTTTTTCTTGCGTTTTTTTTACTACACGTAGACGACGGCAATACTTACTTATCACTAACACACATTTGCATATTACAGCACCTGTATAGGTCTTAACAATAGAACAATTCTATTGAACGATTACGCTGTTACATTCCCAGTTTGAGGGTCAGACCTACATAATAGATCTTATTTCACGATATTTTTGAAGTGTGCTATCAAATTTGACAGGTTGATTAGGTTCCAGGAGTTGGGTGGCGCCGCCTCTGCTCCCCACCTTGCCGTGCTCACGTCCGTCAGGGTTGCCCCAGCCCCGCCCCCCCAAATAAAGGGCTGGGGGGGGCGGCGCCGCCCGGGAGTCCGGGGGGGTTTGACGGCCGTAATAAACTGGACAGGCCCTCGCCCCCTTTTTTCCCGGCGGAAAGCTTTGGAAAACCAGGCACTGGTTTGTCGCCCCCGGGAAGATTTGTTATCTTTTCCCCTTCGTTTGGGGTTTTGCGGGAGCCCCAACAAAACCCGTAAAAGGGGCCGGGCCGTAAACCACCAAATTTTGGCTTTGGGGAATAAGGGCCAAAAAAAGGGGACCTGACGGTTTTTTCTTGACCCCCAAAAGGGCCCGGGAAAACAAAATCTAACAAAACCGTCAAATACTTTTCCCCCCGGCGACAAAGCTCGAGGGGCCTGGTTTGTCCAGAAGCTTTCCGCCGGGAAAAAGGGTTCGGCAAACGCCGCCTATCCCCCAGTTTATTACGTTGCCGTCAACGCCGGACTTGGCACAGAACCCGCGGCGCCCTGACAATGAGGCAGGAGGCTGGGTCGGGGCGGCGCCTGAAACAACAATGACGTTGATTGGTCGACGCAGCTGGGCACTGACGGCAGCGTAGTATGCACGGCAACGGTGGGGACGCTATGATTTGTCGCGCGTTCGTCCGACCCAATCTCCCGGCGGAATGTACTTACTCCGCGTACAAACCATCGCATCGTCTGTAGCTTCTCGTACGCCGGCGGTGTAAAGACGTATCCGGAACGCTGCCAGCGACGTCGATTGAGATGCAATATGTGTTTGTCCTGCCGGCACGGCTGTGGGTACGTGCAAGACAAATAAGCCGTCAGCGCTGACGCCGCACTGCTGCAGCACAACGAGGATTATCATCCGACAGACGCCGGGTGAATAAGGCTGGAGTCTGCGTCGTGTTTACGCCGTCCCGGCCCGCTGTTTGACGTCTCTCCCCTACCGATTTCGTCAACGCGACCGTCAGTGTTGCCCTGACACTGATTGCTTACCTCTGGCTCCGTCCTGCGATCTACGTGAACTTTTTTTAAGTGGTATGAACCGGGCATTAACACGAACGTACGTGACCACCTGAGGACGTGGACTAATGCCTCTTTCCTAAGTTGTTATCGTCGTTCGTTTGTTGAAAAGTTGTGGTGTCAGGTCCGCCTCCTGCACCGAGAAGTCATCCGAAGTCATCGGTCCCGGGTCGTGGACCATTGCCCCGTGAGTACCGACGTCTGCACTCGCCTGATGCCGTAGATACCTGTGAAGCGACGTCGACACGCGCAACTCATCGCTCCTACGATAGGCCGACAGCCGCGGCCGCCCGGGCTTATGTCGGCGATGTTGGCGTCTTGACATCGCAGCGACACCCGAAACGACAGTGAGACGATATCGACGAAGTCTCACGGCCGGCGACACTGCGTTGTTTTCTCTCGCGGCAACGATGGCTTATCCAGGTTATTTATGCTTTATATTGTTGTTGTGCACCCTCGTAGCGAGGGGTTTATCAGGTAGGGTATTACCGCCGAGTGGGGCCATTGTCGTCCGCTCCTGCGAGCCAATCAGGATCACGATGTGTCGAGGACTTGGATACAACGTCACCGGCATGCCAAACCTCGTCGGACACGAGACACAGCAGGACGCTGAGCTACAGGTGGGTTGGTCACGTGTCAGGGGGTGTGACGTTAGCGCAATATGTTAATCAACAAACTTTAAAATTTCCAAAGCTACCATCCGCTAAATACACCACTGGAACCTAATCAACCTGTCAAATTTGATAGCACACTTCAAAAATATCGTGAAATAAGATCTATTATGTAGGTCTGACCCTCAAACTGGGAATGTAACAGCGTAATCGTTCAATAGAATTGTTCTATTGTTAAGACCTATACAGGTGCTGTAATATGCAAATGTGTGTTAGTGATAAGTAAGTATTGCCGTCGTCTACGTGTAGTACAAGAAAACTAGATACGTTTGGAAGATTAACAATGTCATGTTCCCTTCCGTGTTCAGGGCGCCAACAGCTGTAGGCGCGTCTGGGACGACAGTCGATACCGCGATATACATACTTAACATTTATATATAGCCGCGCTACAGCGAAAGAATGGATAGCGGTATCAACGTAAGCGTGCTCTGGTCGTGTCTTCACTGGCAGCTCGCGTCTTACAGGATATCACCATCTGTAGTAGTAATAATAATAACAACAATAATAATAATAACAACAACAATAGCAATTATAGTTATTTGAAACAGACACCTAGTTCAGTTCACAGGCAGCGCTTGGATCATGTCAGGCTACAGGACCCCAGCCTCCAGGGTAATAAATAAACCATAGGTAATTAACACACTACTAGACCCCTATTTTATAATAGTCGACTGCTCAACATAAGCTATGCGCCCCAAAGCTGACATGATCCCAGCGTTTACCGAAATAACTAGATACTCAGGTAATATTTTACTTAATTTGCCTAAATTATTAACGCATATGAAAAGATTTACCCTAATCCTAAGCTAGCCCTAATTAAACCAAACTAACCCTAAAGTAATTAGCCGTAAGCTAATTCTAAGCACTAACCCTACAATACCTGCTAATTTACGTCAGTTAAGTTACTTAAGTAAAAGAGTGCCAATTCAGTTAATATAACATGGAATATTGATATAAACATACACTATAGTAAAACGGGTTTGAATACTGATATACACAAATCATATTGAATTATATTTTTTTTATAAATAAGAAAAAATAGACGTCAACAAATTGTCACCACTGTTTTCCTGAAGCTGTTTGCTGGATGACAGAATCGATCAGTGATATCTAATGCATCTAACACATTTTACTAATTGCGATTTCTTAGTTTCATATGTGTTTTTAAAGTTGTAACTTTCCGTCGCTTCTGCACCGATGGAGTATAGAATATCATCCGTCCAGCGGATGTCGATATGACTAAATCCGGAACACCACATGTTGCGTTAAAACTGATACTTTAATTTTTAAAAACAGCGTCGTTCTGCGGTTTTTCCACTAACTGGTTTTCCTTGCCAACATCGCAACACAAATCGTGATTTCGCATCGCAATAAAAATCGTGATTTCGCAATAATGCTAAATAGTCATAGAGTGTTATTCGATGTCGCAACTCGAGCGACCGGGATGTAGGGGTCGAAGAGTTCGTAATCATGTCAATTGATCACTGATCAATGCAGGGGGTAGCTCCAAACATGTCAATTGATCACTGATCAATGCAGGGGGTAGCTCCAAACATGTCAATTGATCACTGATCAATGCAGGGGGTAGCTCCAAACATGTCAATTGATCACTGATCAATGCAGGGGGTAGCTCCAAACATGTCAATTGATCACTGATCAATGCAGGGGGTAGCTCCAAACATGTCAATCGATCACTGATCAATGCAGGGGGTAGCTCCAAACATGTCAATTTGATAAACTGAAATTCAATGCAGGGGGGGTACCCCGCCAAAAAAGGGGGTCCCAAAATTTGATCACTGATCAATGCAGGGGGTAGCTCCAAACATGTCAATTTGATAAACTGAAATTCAATGCAGGGGGGCCCGTAAGCCTTCCAAAAACATGTCAATTGATCACTGATCAATGCAGGGGGTAGCTCCAAACATGTCAATTGATCACTGATCAATGCGGGGGGCCGTTAAGCCTTCCAAAAACAGGGAAAAAGCAATTCCCTTTTTTGGATAAGGGGGAAAAATTTAAAAAAAAGATGTATTGTTCGGAAACACGTCTTGTCACCAGTGGAAATACTAACATTAGGGTTGGGTATTCTGTAGCTGCACGTACCCTTTAAATATATAATCATTGTTTGTTTCCTTGTAGTGTTTGATTGGTTGAAACTATTGCACAAATCCGCCGTCATTTAAACAAAACGTACCTTTATAATCTAGCTTAACCACCATAGCTCACTGGCGTATCCGTTCATCTATTGACAACTGGAATATTTACCGACTCTCAGATTTATCAACCTTTTGTCTAAATGCGCATCTGAAGAAGAAGTTTGTTCTTCTTCAGAAGCGCATTTAGACAAAAGGGTGATAAATCTGAGATTTATTATTTAAAAAAAACGCAGTGGCTATTTAGGATGGGGAATGTGCTCCTTTAAACAAAATAATTAAATATTAAATTTTATATAATAATTACGACACCAAATTTTTAAAATGGGGAACTACCGGATGATTATGCTAGATCCCTCTGCCCTCCTTCCCGTCAAACACGTGGGAGGAAGGCCGGTGACGTTCGGTTCAGTTGCTGTAGATGTTCGTTTCTTCCTCCTGGACGATTTTGTCTCTGTCCGCTGTTCTTCTTCTTCGTCCAGTCAACCAACCAGCTTTAACATTTTGAAGATCAAATTGGTTCACAAGAGATAGATAGGAGAAAACAGATTGCAGGTTTAAGAATGGATTTGGGGGGCCCCGGGGGCCCCCAAATCCATTTTTCAACTGCAATTTGTTTTCTCCCATCTATCTTTTGTGTCAGAGGAAGAGAATAGGAAATTGGATAAGGGCAGGGGGGTCAGTGCTGGTTTTGTTTACTGGTCAGCAACCCTTTAAATTTGAAGCAGCCAAAGCTAGGAGCAGACACTACAGCCTCTGGAAGTTCATTCCAATCAGAGATGGTTGTCTCATGGAAAAGAATGAACCTGTCTTCTCTTCTTGCAGCTGACCACGTTCACACCGCTCGTCCAGTACGGCTGCTCCGACCGCCTTCGCTTCTTCCTGTGTGCCGTCTAGTGCCCATGTGTACGGTCAAGGTAATGTTCGGCGTGACAAGTCGGTCCTAGTGACACAGACAGTGGTGACAACATTGACGACGGTTTGACGATGGACATTACGAAGCGGCGACAACACGTATTGTGTTCAAAACTGCTAAGATGACGTCAACAAAGACGATGAAAGAGATAATGGCGATGATAGCGACGATGACGATTATCGGATAAATACGGTAATGATAATGGACGATGTCAGTGACAGCAGCGATGACGATAAACGCTACGACGACTGCAGCGATGTCGATGACTACGATGGTGACGATGATGACAACAACAATGATGATAAATATAGTTAAGTTATGATGATGTAATGTTAATGACGGTGACGTCATGACGGCGATGTAGATGATAGCGAGGATGACGATAGTAATAATAATAATAATAATTTATTTCTTATATAGCGCCCCATCCAAATAATTGTTCTGGGGCGCTTTACAATGATTATTATAAAATAAAGGGAATAAAAATACATATTAAAAAACAAAAATATATATATATATATATATATATATATATATATATATAATATATATATATATATAATACTAAAAAGTTAATACAATAAAAGGGACGACATAATACAGTAACGACAATATAACGATGATGACGATGACACGTACCGAAGGGAATTAATGCGGGAATAATATTCGTACAAATTACCCACCACTGTCTATAGCACACTACTCATCCATCATAGCTGAGTGAACTGGAGCAATGTAGAGTGAACGAACTTGCCCGAACTGTGACACCGCAGCACATGATTCGAAACAGGGTTTATAGCCAAATTTAATGCACAATTGATCTATTTATCTATTTGTTATTTTATTAACTTATTTATTATTTAGCCCACAGTGACGCAACACACTACAGGAGAGTGGAAATTAATGTACAACTACTTTATATTTATATTTATTTTATTAACTTGTTTATCATTTCAGCCCGTAGCGTCGTAACACATTGCAGGACAGTGACGTTTAATGTACAATCAGTTTATTTATATTTTTATTATATTTATTTTATTAACTTATTTCTCCTTTTAGCTCACAATGTCGTAACACATTGCAGGACAGTGACATATAATGTACAAATAGTTTATTTATCTATTTAATTTATCATGTTTATTTTATTCACTTATTTGTCATTTTTCCCCACAGTGACTGACAAACTTCAGGACAGTGACGCGCACCTACAATTAATTGTATTTATCTAATTTTTCATATTCATATAATATGCTAATATTTATCATTTTAGCACTCAATGCCATTACAAACTGCAGGATAATGAAATATCACTTTTTAGCAATGTAGTGTTGAAAACTTGAACACACACAGATGTGTAACGATGCCTGTCTCCGGCTACAGGTGCGTCAACCTATCGGGCCGTGCCGTCCGATGTGTGAGCGAGTCCGCGACGACTGCCGCCCGGTGCTGCACGAGTTCGGCTTCCCGTGGCCGGCGGCACTCGACTGCAGCCAGTTCCCGGCGTCCAACGACCTTGACCACATGTGCATGGACGGTCCGAGCCCGGGCAGCGACACGTCGGGACAGCGCGTCGACTACACCCTCCCCCTTCCCCGGGCGCCTCCCTCGCTCCCGCCGTCGCCACCACCGTCCGCCGCGTGTCGCCACCTGCGACATCCGGGCGCCTACGTGTACGTGAACCGCACCGAGCGGTGCGCGGTGCGCTGCGGCGCCGACGCGCTGTTCACTTCCGGTGAAAAGCGACTCACGGAGACGTGGATGTCGGTGTGCGCCGCTCTCTGCTTCCTGTCGACCCTCTTCGCCGTGCTCACGTTCCTCGTCGACCCGCGCCGCTTCCGCTACCCCGAGCGCCCTGTTATCGCCCTGGCGATGTGCCAGTGGATGTTTCTCATCGGGTTCAATCGGGGGATATTGGACCCACGTTAGATAATCCCCTCTGGATCCCCTTTATCATGTCAAGGATCTCGATAGGCGGGCAAATGATGACAAGGAACGATATGAGGCCACGACAGTGCGGTTCTGCCCGTTGATATGGGCCCAGATTCGTCCGGGCCGATATTCTCCAAAACGCATACCGCGCATGCGCGCGCAAGCACAGTGACCACTTTTATCTGCTCTGACTTTGCGTTGGTAACATCCGGGCCCGAAGTTGCGTTTGACTTGATGAGAAACGTGTCACTGTTTTATTTCTACATGTTTGAAGACGGTTGTTGACAATAAGAGACACGTCGACAATATACTGTTTGATACGTGTGTTGTATTCTGATTTCACATTTCGTGACAGTATAACAACATAGAACATATCATAAGTTTATGATGACATCTTCCTACAAACACAAACAAATTTACAGTCATCATAACGTGGCGTTCTTTGTAGGAAGACGTAGGACTGACTGTTTGGTGCATATAATAATATGCACCGATATCTACGTTTATCGATTTCAACACAGTTTTAATGCCAGTTGTGTTCAAATAATTATGTACAGTACTTCTACGACATAGTGTTTGTGACAAAAACGTCGTTCGCTGCGATTAATCGCGTTATCCTGAGCACAAAATATTAGCGAGTTAATTTACGCAACACCAGCCGTAACGTCATACGACAGTCACACTGCCGCTGGTCTTGTGCTTGCTGCTCGAGTCCACCGCGCTATACGTGCGGTAGTATATTGCGGGTGTCGTGACGTGCGCACTTCCGTGATAATGATACTGTGGAACGGCGCGTTTTCGGCGCGCCGCGCGCGCGCGATCGTCGCAGCAGCAGCGCGCGCGCATGCGCCGCGCGAACTTCCGCCACGAGTCGATCGTCTGGCGACTCCACGTCCACGGCCCGGTCGTCATGCCGACGATGAGGCTCATGACGATCTTCAGCATGAAGATCTCGACGCCCGGCTTCGCGGAGCTGCCCGGTAGCCGCCAGGTGGCGCTGTTCACGTACTCGTAGGCGAGGCACGCGACGATGCACGTCACCGGAAGCGCGCACAATAGGCAGAACACGCCGACGCGCACCATGAACTGTTCGAGCTTCGCCGTTTTCTCGACGCCGCTGCGCACGCGCGACCGGTACCGGAAGAGCGCGGCATAGGCGGCGACCGTGAAGCCGACGCCGACCGCCAGGTGCGTGGCGAGCGGCGCGAGCGCGAACGCGACGAGCGAGCGCGCACGGGCATGGCCGACATAGCACATGCCCGTCAACTCGTCGGCGTCGACGGCACGTGACACGAGCACGACGATCGTCTGCACGGCGGGCGCCGCCCACGCCACCAGGTGGAAGTGAGACGAGTAGCGCTCGATGGCGTCGTGACTCCAGCGCAGGCCGGCGGACAGGAACCACGTGACCGTGAGTATCACCCACCACAGCGACGCTGCCGTGCCGAAGTAGTAGAGCAACAGGAAGACGATGGTGCAGTCGGTGTTGCCGAGACCGTCGCCGATGAGCGCGCCCGTCAGACGGTCGCACGCGACGCGCCGACTTCCGGCCGCCAGACGCACGCCGTACGCGACGGCGCACGCGCACTGGCACATCGCCAGGGCGATAACAGGGCGCTCGGGGTAGCGGAAGCGGCGCGGGTCGACGAGGAACGTGAGCACGGCGAAGAGGGTCGACAGGAAGCAGAGAGCGGCGCACACCGACATCCACGTCTCCGTGAGTCGCTTTTCACCGGAAGTGAACAGCGCGTCGGCGCCGCAGCGCACCGCGCACCGCTCGGTGCGGTTCACGTACACGTAGGCGCCCGGATGTCGCAGGTGGCGACACGCGGCGGACGGTGGTGGCGACGGCGGGAGCGAGGGAGGCGCCCGGGGAAGGGGGAGGGTGTAGTCGACGCGCTGTCCCGACGTGTCGCTGCCCGGGCTCGGACCGTCCATGCACATGTGGTCAAGGTCGTTGGACGCCGGGAACTGGCTGCAGTCGAGTGCCGCCGGCCACGGGAAGCCGAACTCGTGCAGCACCGGGCGGCAGTCGTCGCGGACTCGCTCACACATCGGACGGCACGGCCCGATAGGTTGACGCACCTGTAGCCGGAGACAGGCATCGTTACACATCTGTGTGTGTTCAAGTTTTCAACACTACATTGCTAAAAAGTGATATTTCATTATCCTGCAGTTTGTAATGGCATTGAGTGCTAAAATGATAAATATTAGCATATTATATGAATATGAAAAATTAGATAAATACAATTAATTGTAGGTGCGCGTCACTGTCCTGAAGTTTGTCACGTCACTGTGGGGAAAAATGACAAATAAGTGAATAAAATAAACATGATAAATTAAATAGATAAATAAACTATTTGTACATTATATGTCACTGTCCTGCAATGTGTTACGACATTGTGAGCTAAAAGGAGAAATAAGTTAATAAAATAAATATAATAAAAATATAAATAAACTGATTGTACATTAAACGTCACTGTCCTGCAATGTGTTACGACGCTACGGGCTGAAATGATAAACAAGTTAATAAAATAAATATAAATATAAAGTAGTTGTACATTAATTTCCACTCTCCTGTAGTGTGTTGCGTCACTGTGGGCTAAATAATAAATAAGTTAATAAAATAACAAATAGATAAATAGATCAATTGTGCATTAAATTTGGCTATAAACCCTGTTTCGAATCATGTGCTGCGGTGTCACAGTTCGGGCAAGTTCGTTCACTCTACATTGCTCCAGTTCACTCAGCTATGATGGATGAGTAGTGTGCTATAGACAGTGGTGGGTAATTGTGTACGAATATTATTCCCGCATTAATTGCCTCGGTACGTGTCATCGTCATCATCGTTATATTGTCGTTACTGTATTATGTCGTCCCTGTTGTTGTATTAACTTTTTAGTATTATATATATATATATTTATATATATATTTTTTATTAAAATTATTTTTATTTTATTTTTTTAAATAAAATTTAAAAAAA